>CAUYLG010043851.1:0-76322 GCA_963573385.1 Cacajao melanocephalus
AGGCAATCTGTACAGAAGCTGGTCTGATGGCCTTAAGAGAACGTAGAATGAAAGTAACAAATGAAGACTTCAAAAAATCTAAAGAAAATGTTCTTTATAAGAAACAGGAAGGCACCCCTGAGGGGCTCTATCTCTAGTGAACCACAGCTGCCATCAGGAAAATGGGAGATTTCTCCATCCCTGAAAGAGATGAGGTTGGGGGAGTTGCCCGGAGGAATCCCTGTTCCCATTGGTTTTTATTAGCAAAACATCCTGTGTCTTTTGGAGTACGATGTGTAAGTGCCCACTGGGTGGCCTTCGTCTGTCAGTCACTGTGCAGCAGTCTGCTTCTCAATAAAGCATGCTCTTTCACAAACACTGGCAGCAGCATGTGGGTGCACCCAGCTGCAGGGAAGCCTCCGGGCAGGAACCTTAGGCTGTGGTCACAAGGAGTGTGAACCTCACTATGCGTTCCCTGCATCACACCCCAGAGCTGGTGTTCACCAGTAATTCCACGGTGGGGGAGAAGTGATCATAACCACAGAGCCAGGGATATTCATTGTTTAAATAATAAAGGCTGAGTTAATGTGTCTGGTGCTTCCAAAAAGACGGAAGAACAGCTTTCTTTTTGGCAGTTCTGTGGACCATGTGGGTTCTCAGCACTCAGGGCAGAAAATAATAACTACTGGTGTTCCCAAGACTAAGGATTCCTAGAGATATTCTGAAAGCCCTTGTTCTTGGGCTCAGAAACTTCATCCCTTTCAAGGTGTTCAGAAACATGTCGGAACTTCCCCTTCCGTTTCTCCATGTATTTCCTTCATTTCTCTTTCCTTTCTGAACAAATCAGGCCTAAAGCTATTAAGTAGGGCAGATTCAGGTAAGTGTTCCCTTGACAGGTGGCCTGGCTTGGGTCATAGGGGCCCACACTGAGTCAGGAGGGTGTATTAATTTTCTGTTAACACCGTAACAAGTTACTGCAGGCTTTGTTTAAAAACAGCATAATTTGGCCAGTCGTGGTTGCTCACCCCTGTAACCTCAGCACTTTGGGAGGCCAAGATGTGTAAATCATGGGGTCAAGAGATCGAGACCATCCTGGCCAACGTGGTGAAACATCATCTCTACTAAAAATAGAAAAATTACCTGGGGGTGGTGGCGCACACCTGTAGTCCCAGCTACTCAGGAGGCTGAGGCAGGGGAATCGCTTGAACCCAGAAACCAGAGGTTGCAATGAGCTGAGATCATTCGACTGCACTCCAGCCTAGGCGACAGAGCAGACTCGGTCTTTAAAAGAAAAAAAGCACAATTTTATCTCGGTTCTGTAGGTCAGAAGTCCAACACTGTCTCTCCAGGCTAAAGTCAAGCTGTTGGCAGGACTGTTCTTTCTGGTGGCTCTAAGGGAGAATCCGTTTTCTTGCTCAGGGCTGTTGGCAGAATTTAGTTTCTTGGAGTTGTGGGCCGAAGTCAGCATTTCCTTGCTGGCTGCCAGTGGAGGCCTTTGCCAGTGTGTGAAGGCCACCTTCCTTCCTGGCTCGCAGCCCCTCATCTGCCAGCAGCAGCAGGCTCAGTCCCTCTCTCCAGCTGACCCTTCTTCCTGCCTTTTCTACTCTTAAAGACCCTTGTGATTACATTGGACCCACGCAAATAATCCAGGGTAATCTACCAATTTTAAAGTTTATCTTAATTTTAACTCCCAATTTTAAAGTTTACTGTCTTAATTTTTATCTGCAAAGTTCCTTTTGCTATGGAACATTCACAGGTTCCAGGGCTTAGGGTGTGGCCATCTTTAGGGGGGCCACTGTGCCTACCACTGAGGACATCACACATGGGGGTGGTCAGTGCAGGGTGAGGACAGGGTACTCGTGGGGAGGGCGGGTGTCAGTCCAAGCAGGGTGTGGAGCTGTCCGTGTGGAGGGGCGCCACAGCACAGAGACTCAGCATGGGCAAGGTGAGGCTGGCATCCGTGTGGGGTCTGCATGCAGGGCTGGGGTGGTCCAACGCAGGGAGTCAGTGTGGGCAGCCTGATGTGCAGTATGAAAGCCCAAGTGGGTGAGGAAGGCATCTGCAGGGACAGGATGGTAGCAGGGGAGGGAGGCTGCTTATGTATGGAGGCAGTCAAGGAGAACGGGATGGTGGAAGCCAGGTTTCTCTGAGGAGTTAGATACAGAAAGGACAAAAATGAGAACAACCTCTGTCCACTGGGAGTGCCTGGGAACAGTGACACCCCAACTGCAGTGAGCACCCCTAGACCCAGACCTTTGCTTCTAAGTATTCTCCACTAAAAGGAGTGAGGGCTGATTCCACAACCAGGCAGGGAAAGGACAAGATGAACCCAGTCTTTTGCCAGAAAGCAAAGGCACGCTCAAGGAATGAGAGGGACATGTCCGGAGGACACACAGGCCTGTGTGAAGGGGCTCCCACTGCTAAAGCCGGAACAGTCTGAGCATCCAAACAGTTGACTATCAATGGAATACAGTATAGCCCTTTAGGGAACTACACACATACTGATACACAGGAATTGATCTGGAAGTTTGCTGAGGAAGGGGTATTTACAGATTTTGAGAGTCCCCCACAAAACACTTCCATTGGAAAGTCACACAGGAGAAGCACAGCAGACACCGTCATCAGCAAGTGGTCAAAATGCACATCAGTGATGGGCACCTTGAAAGTATGTGCCACCCAAGGGTGTCACTGCTGTCACACTCCTCCCAAAGATGCTTAGCCTGAATCCAGTCATGAAGAAACACCAAACACAAACTGAGCAACATTCTTCAAATTCAGAACACTTCAAAAGTGTCCACGACCTGAAAGTCAAAAAGCTTCCAGTCAGAAGGAGACCGAAGAGATGACAACCAAATGCAGCTCATGATCCTGAACTGAAGGCTTTTCCTAGGGGACATGACCGGGGCCAGAGGATCAGCTGGGAGGACCGCGTCCATGCCGACTTCCTGTTCCATGTCTGGATGATGAGCAGGCAGGAGACTGTCAGCAACTGACTCTCAAATGGTTCAGGAAAGAACATTCTTTGTAACGCACTTGCACCTTTTCCGTAAGTTTGAAATTAAAAACAAAAAACCCCAGCACATCAGTCCTGCCTTTTCCTCACTGGTAATAGCTGAGTCGTTTCCTCTAGAGGGACAGTCTCCTTCATGTCAATCCTACAAAAGAAGCTACAGCAAACGCCAGGCCCTAGAGTGTGTCAGCACAGCGGCTGCACTGCACCCACCCCAGCCGCTTCTCCGGTTTGCTTATTGACCAACATGCTGAAATGACTATTTCGGCAGCAGGTCACCGAGGCCTGCAGTGCCAAGCACTGGGAATGCAGGAGTGAACTGCTTATGAAACAACAGAATTCCCAGAGCAATTTCTTCCCCGGCTTCCTGCACTGGTGAGCCGGACAGGGATTGCCCTGTCTGCCTGCAGAAAACCCACTGGCTCTATGGAGCTCTTCCTCAGTGGAACCATTTGAGGTGAACTCTCCCATCACTCCCTCTGCAGCAAGCCCATCTTCACTTTTCCAATACAAAATAACACGTGTACCTTACAGGTAGTAGCTACCAGGGCTGCTGGCCTTATAGCTGCCTCCTCCTCCTGGGGACATAGCACAGAGGTGCCTCCTGACCTCCCTCACCACTTTAGAGCTCAGGGAAGATGAGAAAACCATTTCTCCCAGCCATATGTTAATAGTGAAAATGATTCAGCACTAAAAATCTCTTCGGAGGCACAACAAGTCTGAAAAATGGATGTGGACATTTCACTCTGCTCACAGCCCTCAGAAAGTAACACCAGAACCAGCCTTGGCCATCACAACGTAAGCAGCGTTGCTGCACAAGCACGCCGGGCCCCTCCCGCAGGCAGGCCCGGGGCTGGCGGGACAGCATGCCCAGCTCTGAAGTGGCTTGGGAGCAGGTTTCCCACAGAGGCTGCCACTGCCCCAGGCAGCTTCCACACTCCAGTGGCCTCCGCCCTGCTGAAGAGCGGGTTCTGACTCCATATGGTCAGGCCTGAGTTGCTCAGCAGCCCCAGGGCATGCTGCCCCTCCAGCTGCAGATGGAGCTGTCACCTCCAGCGTGAACTAGGAATGACAAGGAACTTTCCACACACTGCATGCAGGCCAGAACACCAAGCGTTATCTGCGGCTCTGAAGACAAGCAAAATCTCCTGCTCACCAGCCTGGGGAAGACATCCTAGTGCTGAGAAACCAAACCTTTATCTCAGACAGGGCCTGGCAGGACCACCATGACGCCAGCCGAGGGGACACATCACCCTGCGGGGGCTGGTGCCAGCTGCGCACAGGGAGAGAATGAGCAAGGACGTGGCCATACCTCAATCATCATCGGTTTAATGACCACTTGGCATGACTCCCTGGCTATGTACATATATACACATGCACATATATAATATGTAAAGAGCTTTTGTGTCATTTTCACACCCAAAAAGTGTGCCAGATGTGAGAGGCTGGCAGCCCAGACACATTATTAATATCGAGAAAGAACATTTCAAAAGCTGAGGTCTAACGCACACATTCTCCGCTCGTGCCTCCCGGCTCTGCAGGGTGAGCGACTTGGCCTCGCAGGCACAGTCCATCCCCCGCGGCTCTCTAATCCTCCAGCAGCAGCTCCAGCTCCTCCAGTGGCAGGCGCACCCGGAGCTCCTTCTCGGTCATCAGATCCAGGACCTCCTGCATCTCCTCGGGGAAGTACTCCACGGCGTCCAGGTACAACACCTAGGGGCATGCAGGAAGGCCACCCTGCTCAGCCCGCCGCTTCCTGTCAGCCTGAAGGCGCTCAGGAAGAAAGGGCAGGTTCCTCCTGTAGCCTCCACAGCCCACGCTCCCCTCGGTTCAGACTTTCCTAACTCGGGCTGCACGGGGCATGCTCAGGAAGGACACTGAACTCCAGAGCGAAAGCGAGCAAACTCCAAGCGAGGCCTTCTCTTTCACAAGGCAGGCCAGGACTTGCTGACCGTCACCCTCAGTTTGACTTCTGAGTGTCACCTGACCTGGGCTCTCACAGCCAGGCTGGGACATGATCCCAACTCTTTCGGCACCTGGGCTGAACTCTAAGCAAACGCTGGGAAACTAGCTACCCACAGCAACACTTGCATGAAGCACTGGCCCCAGGCAGGGCCAGGCTCTGCCTCCACAGGGGACATTTCACCAGGAAAAGGCTCTGGATGTACCTTCGGACAGGGTATAGCGTCCATGAGCCAAGCATCCCCGATGCCGCGGGGGCAGGCCGGGAAGACACTAGCTGGGCAGAGACCTGGCAGGAAGTCTTCAGGAAGCTGAAGACACCATGGCGTTAACACTTACCTTTGCCCAAGGACAATTCTGAAGTGCTTTGTAGAATACACCTTTGCTTCTTTCTTTATTTCCTAAGGAAACCTGAGGCAAGGGGAGAAAATACAAAAATGATTAGTTGGCACAGAGAGACCCAGGCTACACAAACACCCCTGGACTGGCATGCACCAGCCCCCCGGCTGCAGTAAGCCTGCCTGTGCAGAGGGCCTGGCACCCTCACGGTGGCCGTGGGGCAGGGCCAGGTACCAGGGAGGGCTCTAAGAAGCCACTGCTGTGTAGGGGTCACTTTCCCCCCTACAAACGGCCCCAGAGTGTCAATCCTGATCACGTCTGACTTTTTAAAGTCTTGTATCTCTTCCTTTGCTGTGGGCTGTCACGTCTTGGCGTTAGTGCTTAAACCAAGGAGTGTGTCAGTGAGATGAGGCCGAAGACCTTATTCAAATAGAGAAAAGTTCTTCCACAATACTTATCTTAGAAAAAACAGAAGATACCTGCTTTAATACTTGCCATTTTCTGAAAACTATCTTTTAGAGAAACGAGACAGCCAGGACTGTGATCACCAACCTTCCTAACGGTGCAAGTTGCATCGGCAATCTCAGTACCACCATGTGGACGCTCGGCACGTGTTCTCTCTAGATATAAAACCCTCCATCCCAATGCAGCCACACAACCTCCTTCCCAGCCCAGTGTGGAAGAAGACCCAGCCTGAGGCCTCCGACAGCCCCTCTCAGGCCCCTCCAGGGAATCGCAGCCCACACGGGCAGCTCCACAGGCAGCAGGCTGTGCAGCCAGAGGTGGGCACAGGCAGGCTGTGGAGCTGAAGTCTGTTTCCACCCACCCCCTCCTTCAGACTTCCCTCCCTCAGAAGGTTCTAGGGGACGCCGGCCCTGCCCAGCCAAGTGGCCGGGGCACAGCATCCAGCCCGGGACCAGTGAGGACTACTGACCGGCCTCCCAGAAACCCGAACAATGGCATCGAGGGACTCCAATTTACTTCTCAGGAACTCCATCTACTAAGGATGGCCTCACTCCCTTTTTAATTTGTTTTTGTTTGCTTGATTTTTTTTCAGGGTCTATGTTGCCTAGGCTGGCCTTGAACTCATGAGCTCAAGCAGTCCTCCCACCTTGGTCTCCCAAGTAGCCGGGACTCCATGGCCAGTGCTTCTCAGTTAACTCCCACAGTCACAGGAACCGGAGCTTGACAACCTTGCTTCAGGCAAGGTACAGGCTGCTTCCAGCCTCTGCAAGTGCCACGCAAAGGGCCAGCTGTGAGGCTCAGAGGACTCCTACGATCCTCCCTGGTATGAGCCGCCAGTTCTGAGGCTGAGCCTCTCAATTTATAACCAAAGAGCCATTAAGCACTGCCCTTCCTTCCCATCCTAACATATGTCAATGTCCTCTCTCAAGATACTGACAAAATGTAAGCCTTTTGTCCTTTTTGAAAGAAAAAAGAAAAACTTTATGACTGTACTGTCTCAACCATGCACAGCTAATCCTGGAACCCAACAAATCCGGGTACACAGCTGGCAGGCCTCCCTCAGCGCCGGAGATGCCCTCACTGTATGGACAGATGGAAGGGCTTGATGCCAAGTGAAAGCTTGGTGATGACAATGTGTGCCTTCCATCCATGATTCCATATTGAGACATGGCCTAGTGTGTACCTTTGCCCTCTGACTGGCACAGAGTCTCGAGGGAGGGAACAGCTCATGGGCGCTACCTGGCTCTCCTGGTCCTCCTTCCTCACCTTCCAAACTGACAACTGAGACCCCTCATGAAATTCCTAAGTCAGGATGAAACATAACAGAGGGAGCGACTCTTCTTTGCTGGTGCTCCCATGGTACTGTGTCTGCCACCCCACGGGACTGTGGCCAGGTAAATGTCCCCTCAGGCAGACTGGGAGCATCTCAAGGCACCAACTGGGTCTTTGCTGGGAACCTAAGAAAACAGCTAATAGAGGAGCAGAACTGCCATGATGGGTCCCCGGGTGAGTGTGTGATTCAGCCAAGGCCAGTCTCCCAGAGGGAAGTGGTACCGGAGACTTCACACAGAGGCCTCTTCCCTCAGATGAACCCCGGAACTGAATCTCATCCAAACCATCTGAGGAACTCAACCAACAAGATGCTGGCTGGGCGTGGTGGCTCATGCCTGTAATCCCAGCACTTTGGGAGGCCGAGGCAAACAGACTGCTTGAGCTCAGTCGTTCCAGACCAGCCTGGGCAACATGGTAAAACATTGTCTCTACAAAAATACAAAAATCAGCCAGGCATGGTGGTGTGCGCCTATGCTCCCAGCTAAGGTATAGGGATTGCTTGAGCTCCGGAGGTGGAGGCTGCTGTGAGCCAAGATTGCACCACTGCATTCCAACCTGAGTGACAGAGCAAGATCCTGTCTCAAAGAAAAAAAAAATGCTCATGACTCAGACCTGAGCTGGGCCATTAACAATTCCCCCTCCATGAGCGCGAGGGAGGCGAGTGACAGCAGCAGGCAGCTGCCCATCGGCTGCGTCACTAGCATCCCAAGTGTTCGACTGCTCCGTGTGGAGAAGCTATCTGGTGCTTCGCAATCACTTGTTTTGGCATTTGTCGATCTTCTTAGCCCATGCGTGCCGCCTCCCCATGGGGGAAGCAACATCTCTAACAAGGAAGCTGAAGGTCTTGAGGCTTGTGCAAATTTTGATTCTCTTTTTTAATCTCCTTATAAACAAATACGAGCAACTGTAAGCATATACAATTTTTAAAAGTAATTTAACAAAACATAACCAACCTTGTCCAAACAAAAAAAGATACATTTCTATAATGCGCCCTCCATGTATTCCTGAGAGAAGACGGACGCTCTGCGGAGAGGTTTATTCGTTTATCTGTGATAGAACTCAAGGGGATTCTTTTCCCTCCCACCAGCTCTTGTAAATGATGGGCTTTCAGGATATACCGACTCCTGCCAGCTGTCAACAGGATGGAAGAAATTATACTGGAGGGTAAAAGAAAATCTAATGATTCACAATTTAGAAATGCCACTGTGCCCTTTTATTTATGAAGACCCCTATCATCAATCCCATGAAATCAGCTAACTGGCTTATATACTCACAGTTCCTTCTTTATTGTGTAGGTAGACGACCAAATTAAAGGATTTTAAGTATCTTGAAAGTAACTGCAATTTTAGCCAAAACAACAAAACAATAAACAAACCAAGCGCAGTGGCTCACGCCGTAATCTGAACACTTTGGGAGGCTGAGGTGAGAGGACTGCTTGAGCCTAGAAGTCTGAGGCCAGCCTGGGCAACATGGTGAGATCCCATCTTTACAAAAAATAAAAAAATTAACCAGGCATGGGCGTGCATGCCTGTATTCCCAGCTACTCAGGAGGCTGAGGTGGGAGGACCGATAAGCCCAGGAGGCCGAGGCCGTAGTGAGTTGTGATACTGCCGCTGCACTCCAGCAGCCTGCGCAAGAGTGAGACCCTACCTCAAAAAAAAAAAAGTGTGGCTGAAAGTGTACATTCACATTCACAAAATTAAACGGTGTCTCACTATACTTAATTTCTATGGTACTTTTAAATAAACACAAAGCTGCTTTAGAAATGTTGATTTTAGGCCGGGCACGGTGGCTCACACCTGTAATCCCAGCACTTTGGGAGGCCGAGGCAGGCGGATCACCTGAGGTCAGGAGTTTGAGACCAGTCTGGCCGACATGGCAAAAAGCCATCTCTACTAAAAATATAAAAATTAGCTGGAATCATGCCTGTAATCCCAGCTACTCAGGAGGCTGAGGTAGGAGAACAGCTTGAACCTGAGGCAGAGGTTGCAGCGAGCTGAGCCTACCACTGCACTCCAGCTGGGCAACAGAGTAAGACCTTGTCTCAAAGAAAAAAAAGAAAATGTTGATTTATTTTTATTTTTTGAGATGGAGTCTCACTCTGTCGCCCAGGCTGGAGTGCAGTGGCATGACCTTGGCTCACTACAGCCTCCGCCTCCTGGGTCAGCAATTCTTCTGCCTCAGCCTCCCAGGTGGCTGGGATTACAGGCACACACCACCATGCCCAGCTAATTTTTGTATTTTTAGTAGAGATGGGGTTTCACCATGTTGGCCAGGCTGGTCTCAAACTCCTGACCTCAGGCGATCTGCCCACCTCGGCCTCCCAAAGTGCTGGTATTACAGGCATGAGCCACTGTGCCTAACTGGAAATGTTGATTTTTAAAATTACATTGTAGATTGCATTTTTTTTGTTTAAGAGACAAGGTCTCACTTTGTCATCCAGGCTGGAGTGCAGTGGTGTGATCATGACTCACTGCCACCTCAAACTCCTGGGCTCAGAAATCCTCCCACCTCAACCTCTATAGTAGCTGGGACCAGAGGCTTACACCACCATGCCCAGCTAATTTTTTAATTTTCTGTAGCAATGTGGTATCGCCACCTTATATGGCTGGTCTCGAACTCCTGGGCTCAAGCAATTTTCCTGCCCTGGCCTTCAAAAGTGCTGGGACTACAGGTGTGAACCACTGCACCCAGCCCGAATCTTATCTTTTAATAACAAAACAATCAGGACCTAGAAATTCTTATGAGCAGAATGGCAAAGAATATAGGTTTCTTTAAAAGGAAAGTTCTTAGACCACTTTGCAAGTTGCCAACCTGAAATCAACTCAGAGAAACCCATATTAAGTTCCATTGCACTGAACAGCCCAGTAACTAGTCTTCGACTTCATTCTACCAAGTATTTTGAGGAGACGGACCATGTGCACCCTCTTGCCAAGTCCTGAGAGATGTGACATTATTCCATCAGGATTTCTTAGCAATCCACCAATGCCAAGGAGATGAGAGTGAAATAAGGCCTCCCAGCTCTCCTGGGCAGGGGCTATTGGACACCTGCACTTTCTTATTTGTGAAGAAGTAGAGCTCTGCGTGAACACACAACATCTCAATATTTTCTTACCAAAAAGTTCAAATACATCCTCCACAGCAAGGGGCACTGGCTGCCACTGTCGCTGCGCATGGCATTTTCAAACAGGGCTTGGATCCGATGCGTCAAGCCAGTCTCAGGAATTGTGACGTGGATCTCTCTACCATCTAACCTGCAAGGCAAAGGCTCACGTGACTCTGACACAAGTTCTCTCATCCTACATCACAGGAAGAAGAGATGCCTTAGTGATGACAAATGTCAGCAACAGCCAGATCAGAGAGAGTCAGGAGGGAACTGTCCCTCAGGCGTGGGGTGCTGTGTATGGGGCTGCTCCAAGGCCAGGAGAAGGCACAGACTGGGGTTCTGTGGTTTCTACACCACATTGAATCTGTCTCAGAATTACACAAAAACCCCCAAGCCTCTGTTTTCTAAAGAAAGCTACCCTTTAATCAGCAGAATGCAAATTCTACTTTATAGGAAGAAAAGACCTTTTGATTTAAAGTAGAGAAGGCAAGGCTCACACGGAGTGAACAAAATCCCAATGGAATAAAAAACAAGTGAAATGTTATCCAAATACAATTTTGCCTTATAAGGTCAGAGTGAAGCAACTGCAAAGATTCTGGGAAAACAATGATGCCTAAGCTAATGTGTCCCCCAGATTAACATTTAACCTTCAGAGAGAAAATACCGGATCAGGCTGGACGCCCTGGCTCCCTCCTGTAATCCCAGCACTTTGGAAGGCTGAGATGGGAGGATCGCTTAAGCTCAGGAGTGGGAGACCAGCCTGGGCAACATGGCAAAACCCCATCTCTACAAAAAATACAAAAAAAAAAAAAAGCCAGGCGTGGTGATGCCCTGTAGTCCCAGCTACTGGAAAGGCTGAGGTGAGAGGGACCACTTGAACCCAGGAGGTCAAGGCTGCAGTGAGCTGAGACTGCACCACTGCACTCCAGCCTGAGCATCTGAGTGAGACCCTATCTCAAGAACAAAAAAAAAAATCATATCAAAGATGGTAATGAAACATGACACTGCTGTCACTAGGAATGCTGACAGAAGCTCCCAGTCACTCCACACTTTGTGCCAAAGCACTTACCTCACTGACCCTCAGAGAGACCCCATGAGGTAGGTTCTTCATTCCCATTTGACAGAGAGGGACTATGAGAGGGGAAGTGGCCTGCTCGAGTTCACCCAGGCGAGAAGAGCTGGCGCTGGAATCCACAGAGCAGACGCCCAGCCCCTGTGCTCTCAGCCGTCATGCTTTCGTGACAGCTTTTCAGCAGTCCCATGGTCTGACGGTCACCACCCATGCACACAGAAGCAACATTCACACTCCCCAGGAGCACACCCAGGAGACAGTGACCAACCCCTCTCCTGAGTGGCACCGCTACTTTGTGTCTGGCTTGCCTTTCAATCCGTTCTTTTTTTTTTTTTGAGATGGAGTCTTGCTCTGTCACCCAGGCTGGAGTGCAGTGGCACAATCTCGGCTCACTGCAACCTCTACCTCTTGGGTTCAAGCAATTCTCCTGCCTCAGCCTCCCAAGTAGCTGGGACTACAGGTATGCACCACCACACCCAGCTGATTTTTGTATTTTTAGTAGAGATGGGGTTTCACCATGTTGGCCAGGATGGTCTTGATCTCTTGACCTCGTGATCCACCCACCTCAGCCTCCCAAAGTGCTGGGATTACAGGCGTGAGCCACCATGCTTGGCCTCAATCCATTACTGTACAGCACTCACATCCCACACAGGTGTTCGGGGCACTGTGCCGTGTTCATCCCTGTGTTCCTGAGACCCGGCAAGGTGGGGGGAACACAGCCAGCATTCCATAAACATCTGTGGGGCACACGAACAAATGTCTGGAATTACCTCTGAACAGTTTCCACTAGTCTTTTCCTCATTTTCTCAGCTTCAATTGCAAACAGCCAAGGCTCCAAGGGTTTAGCAGACCTGGTGACTGTGTCAAAAAATCTCCTGGTCTTGCTGGCGCTGTGGGACTTATTCTGAATCTGGACATAGGACCTCCAAAGAACCTGGTTGCCTGGATACAGCTTTAAAGCCTGTGAGAGTGCCTCTCGCAGAGGGGCCAGCGGGTAAACACTCACTTTCATGTGGAATCTCAGCAGGCTTGCGTGCATCAGTGTGATGGCTTCGAGAACACTCCGACTCTGGCAGCTGGCACTGTTCCCCTCGCCAGAGCCTTCTGGGAAAACAGAACTGTGCAGTTTGGCAAATACCTGTTCGTATATCTGTACAGCAGCACCAATCCCGATGGTCAAATATTGGAAGAGCATGAAGCATCTGGCCAAGCTAATTAGGCGGGTACAGGAATCGGTGGGAGCTGGATCGGAGACACAGCTGTCACCCAAACAGTCCTGCAGCGCGTGCTCGTAAGCCTTTCGCGCTTTCAAAATGTGAACAGCCAACACCTGTCCAGTGTAGGGCCCGTAGGGGCTGCTCTCGGTCAGCTTGGTTAATATGTGAACAGCTCGGGCGGAGGCGGCCCCTCTCACTTCCGGCGACAGCTCTACCTCCAGCTCCACCTCCAGCTCGGCATACAGCAGACTGAGCTCACAGAGTTCAGAGTCCTTCAGTCCTCGGCTTCCTGCCGTGCCGAGTGCTGTGTCAAAAACTTTTCTAGCATCCTCTGTGTTGCCCAGCAACCACTCCAGATGGGCATACTGTTTCCAGAGGCAAAAGTTGTTGCGGTTTTCTGGCTCCTTAAGGAGATTCTTGGCTAGTTTTTTGCAGTTCTTCCCTTGTGACTTTAATCTCTTCTTGTTTTTAGTGTGCAGACACCACATGACCTACAGGAGAAAGAGAAGAATGACTCTAGGTGCTCAGTAATTTTAAGGCATCCCTCCACACTGCCAACTCTATAGAAAGCATTGGCAGTAAAAAAAAAAAGGCGTCTACGCTTCCTTCCTTTATCACGGGTCTGGTAAACACTGAGGCCCTCTGAGCTGGAAAAGAAATGAGAACTTTAACCAGGGCCACAGGTGCCCCCAAGTTAACAATCCAGGGTTCCAGCTAAAATCTCTATAAACAAGGCTGATATCTACAAATGTTCTTCTCCACAGAGATGTGGCCACAACATTTTATCACACTATTTAACACAACCTAGTGTGTGTAATCTGCAGTTAAGGCTTCAGAACTTGGGTGCTAAGAGAGTCACTATTAACTGTGGCCAGCAGAGGGCAGAACAGCTGATTCAGACTCATTTCTAGCAGAAAGAGGAGGGTAAGTATTATAAGTAGCTTATCTATTTTAATAAGCCCCTGAATGCTCTGACACTGCTTTAAAACTGTTTTGAGCACTCACTGTCCATATAAGGACGGGCTGGTAAGGCAAGACAAACAATAAAGAGCTCAAGAGTCACTGGGGTAGCCTGACTTGTTCCTGTCTTCGCTGCAGCCCCTCAGAAGGGCAAACATACACGAGATGCCTTCAGGGTCACTGGAGGAGGCGGCGCTGGGGCATAGTTCCGGGGAGAGCACTCAGAAGCTTACAATCCCGTTTGTAAACACCGACATGAAATGAAAAGTCCCCAGACATGGGAAGAGTCTGGAATTACCTTTCCAATCTCATACTGTAACCAGGAGAAGCAGAGCTGAGACTTCTCTTTGCCTGAAAACAAAGGCATGACCAGGTGGAAGATGTTGCGGATGAACTCCTCACCCTCTCGGTTCTGACCCCTGGTCCAGCGAGGGCAGCCCAGCCGGTCCATGCGGCCCACACAGCTGGCCCCGGAAAATGAAGGGTTGAAAAAAGTCAAGGGCTTTTCATCATAAAGTCCATTATCAAAGATGCTGTTCTCATCCATGGCCAGATAAAGACAGGAGGCTGGAGGAGTGAAGCCGGAAGGCACACCCAAGAACTGCAGAAAGGCCTCCACCAGCTGGAACTGCAGATCTTGGCTGGAAAGTCTGATCAAAGACTGCCCAATATCATCAAACAACACCTGCAACCAAGACAAAAAAACAGCTACCCATGTAACAAAACAAAACCTTTTTCACGCTTCTCTTTATATGCATGCACTAATGATTCAACATCATTCAAATGAAACACATTTTAAATACAGAGGAGCTCAGCTCTCTGTTAGCAAAAGCCAGAGGCCTTGCAAGACAACCTGGACAGCGGAAGGGTAAATGTTTAGTGGCCCTGTGGTGCCATTAACATTTCCACAAGTGGAGAGGCCTGGGAAGGAGAGAAGACATGAATGGGTTTAAGGCAGGAGCTTTCAAAGTATCCTGATGATCTGCAGAAAATCTGGGAACATGTTCACTTCTGAAAGCATACGTAATTGCTTTTGTACTCCGGTAACGCATGATTGTGAAAAATGTTTATTGTAAGATGGAAGATAAGAACTTTACTGTTTGTGGTTTCCTTGTACAAAACTGCTCCAAGAAATGAAAAATATGCTTAAAACTAGATAAACAGGTGCAAGGTAAGAAGGAAGCTACATGAGCAATGGAGCATGTTAAAAGCAATTATAAGAGCCTAAAACTAACTGTGAATGTCTGTAGCTGAGTTCAGGTAATAATTTAAAAACATAAGGCCAAGGAGGCCACCCTTTGTGTCCTGGTGCTGCTTATCTGACTGGTCTTTGTGGCTCTCAGCAAAGAGGACATCACAACCACAATAAACTAGAGTATATGTGACTCAATCAAAACATCAATTAATCAGAAAGCTGCTTCTTTGTGTTAAAAATAAATTAGAAAGCTTTTCTTACCCAGGCTTTGATTACAGAAAAAGCTAAATGGCAAGAAATTGCTCGCAGCAGCAGTCTGCTCCAGAAATCTCCTTCCAGGAGGCTACTGGGACTCAGAGCCTTGAGAAATGACTTCCAGAAGGGTGGCTGTGAACTCTATAAAATCCTCAGAAACCAAAGGAAGATTCCACTCTTCTGCAGACACTCAGCTTCAGTGAGGCAAAGGCCCTCACAGGCAGTCCCCTCTCTAAGCCTTCCAGTGAGCGGAGGCTTCCCTAGAAGCTGGCCCCTCCTTCCGCCAGAGATCACCTCTGTCTCTATCCCCAGTTCTCTGTGTCCCACTCCAGTCTGGCCACCCCGTTTCCTACTTCTCAATCGCTCCTGGCACTCCGGGGCCTTCACTTGTGCTGATCCCTCTGCCCAAAGCAGACGCTCCGTCATCAAACAAATATTCCTTCAACATCCAAGAAGATACACTGAGCGCTCACCACAGCACAAACACTGTTCTAGGCACTGATGTCACAGCAGTGAACAAAAAGGATAAACTCCTTGCTTTCAGGGCACCTCATTTGTAGAAATGGTCTGAGAGCCCCAAGACACAAAATTGGTATCTTGTGAAAATGGATCAATTCCAGGTATCAAGGTAGCATTTCCTCATTTTAATTTAAAAGCTCCAGAGCTGCTGGCCACTAAACACAGGGCAGCATGTACCAAGTCACATGGTAACATGAATGAGATAACACGGGTGAAGTGCCTGGCACGCCAAAGGTGTTCAATAAACGCTAGTTTCTTCTTCCACAAGACACTCTGATGCCAACTGTCCAACATGGACCCTACAGCCAGCCCCTCTTGTCTTCTAGAGGCCAGTCTACCTGCTACAGCTTCACGGACCCAAGAGTTGGGTGGGGCGAGTGGACACAAGGAAAGAATCTAGGACAGGGATTCCAAGTTTTGTGAACAGTCTCTATGTATCCCGCAGGGTTCCTTCCACGTGAAAAATTAACTGAATGACCTGAAAGACAATCTCCAGAGGGGTGACCACAAGGGCCCACCACCTACCAGGGGACAGGCGCTCTCTGGTCAAGTGCCTATATGCTCCCCCATCACCAGCAGCCAAGGAAATTCTACGCTGACACCCGGCAGGAAGGAAGTTTCCACGGACAAACAGGAGCAGGTTAGCATCTCCTAAGCCGGCCGAGTGCTCAGAAAGCTCCAGCGGCCTTTCAGATAACCAAAGTGCACCGGAATGGAAAGCAGGCAGAGGCCCCTGGTCAGCGTCCACCTGGGGCGGAGGGTACGTGCCTGTCTCTCAGGATCCTCGCAGTCTTCCTCGGTTTGCTTCTTGGTCTTATCAGGGCGCCAGGGCCGCCAGTGCCTCTGGTCTCGGGAACGCTCAGCAGCAAGCCAGATCTGCCACCTAGGCAGAGTCTTATCTTTTATTTCCTGGTCGTCCTCTTCTGGTTCATCGTCATCCTCATCTAGACAAGAATGAGACTTCTTCACCTCATCAGCATATAAAACCACCATCGCCACTCAATCAGCTATGTCAGGGAGTGCTGGGCACCCAAAATGCCAAGATGTGTAAGAGCCATGCCAGCCTCCCAGGATACTCAGTGGGATTTAGGAACTCTATTGTAATTAGTCAAGTCCTCAGGAAACAAAGGAGGACAAGGTGACCAAATCATATTATTTTAAATATTACAGTGATTAAAATGGAAATGACACATACTCTAGAAGAGTACTGTCCCACAGAACTCGCTGTGATGATACAAACGCTCTACATATCTGCATTAACAGGTAGCCACATGTGACTCACTGGGCACTTGAGATGTAGCTAGTAAAGGAACTGAATTCCTTTTTTTTTTCTATTTTTTTTTTCTGAGATGGAGTCTCGCTCTTGTTGCCCAGGTTGGAGTGCAGTGGTACGATCTCGGCTCACTGCAACCTCCATCTCCCAAGTTCAAGCAATGCTCCTGACTCACCCTCCTGAGTAGCTGGCGTTACAGGCACGTTCCACCACTATGTCTGGCTGATTTTTTGTATTTAGCAGAGACAGGGTTTTGCCATGTTGGTCAGGCTGGTTTCGCAGTCCTGACGTCAGGTGATCTACCTGCCTCGGCCTCCCAAAGTGCTGGGATTACAGGCATGAGTCACCATGCCTGGACTGAATTCTTAATTTTATTTAATTTTAAATAGCCACATGTGGCTAGAGGTTACTGCATTGGACAACACAGTTTTAGAATGCTAAATAACATTTAATGACAGTATTAGTTTAGAGTTTCTTAAGTCATTAGAATTTTTAGCCAGGGACCTTATAATTAATTATGACCTATGCTCCCTAGAACTTGCCTTTAAAAAAGCCAAATCAGGATATCTAATACTTTGTTTCCTAACTCTGAACATGCAGAATGGAAGAGGAGAAAAGCCGGAGTTATCTGTAAAGTTCAATGTTAAAAAATAAATAAGGCATATAAAATGATACAGCCGCACAGGAAACCACTGTGGCAGTTTCTTACAAAACTAAACATGCACTTAGCATAACTGCACTCTTGGGCGCTGATCCCAGACAAATGAAAGCCTATGCTTACACAAAAACCTATATGTTAATGCTCAGGAGCAGCTTTATTCATAACTGCCAACACCTGGAAACAATCCAAACATCCTTCAGTAGGTTGAACAGTTAGGCTGTGGTCTATTTACACAATGGAATACTACTCAGCAATAAACATGAGCAAACTTCTGATATATGCAACAATATGTATGTATCTCAGGGAAAGTATGCTACATTTAAAAAGCCAATCTCAGAAAGTTACATACAAAACAACTATTGCCAGGGATGTGGAAAAATCGGAACCCTTGTGCACTGCTGGTTGGAATGTAAAATGGTGCAGCTGCCGTAAGCTGTGTGGAAAACAGCCTGATACAGGATTCCCATATGATGAGGCAATTCCACTGCTGAGTATCTACCAGAAGAACTAAGACGTTCACAGCAGCATTATTCATAACGGCCCAGAGGTGGAGGCAACCAAAGTGTTCACTGATGAATGGATAAACAAAATGCGGTAGATACGTACAGTGGAGAAGTATTCAGCTTTAAAAAGGAAGGAAATCCTGGTGTGACATGGATGAACCCTGAAAACACTATGCCAAGTGGAATCAGCCAGTAACAGAAGGTCAACTGCTATCTGATTCCATATATACCAGGTTCCTAAAGCCGTCAAATTCATAGAGACAGAAAGTAGAATGATGACGGCTAGGGCCTGGCGGGAGGGAGAAATGAGGAGTTTGTCTTTAATGGGTACAGAATTGGGGAAGATGAAAAAGTTCCAGAGGTGGATGGAGGTGATGGTTGTGTGACAGTGTGAATGTACTTACTGACAGTGAACTGTATACTTAAAAATGATCAATTTTATGTTATATATATTTTACAACTAAAAAAAGTTCTGTTAAGTTATATACCATATGATTCCACTTATACAACTTTCATGAGATAACAGGATAAGAAAAAGAGAATAGCGTTTCCCAGGAGTTAGGGAGGGGGAAGGGGCAGATGTGGCTAAAAAAGGATAGCACGAGGGAGCCTTTCGGTGATGAAACAGTTCTGTATCTTGATGTGGTAGTGATTACACAAAGCTGCACACATGACTGGAACTGCCTAGTGCTACAGAAACACACACACACACAAATGAGTGCATGTCAAATGGTGAAATGTGAATAAACTCTGCAGACTGTACCCATGCCAGTTCCCTGGTTCTGACACTGTGCTGTAGTACTATCACTGGAAGGAGCTGGATGAAGGGTGCACACAACCTCCTAGTACATTTTTTCTACTTCTTGTGACTCTATATTACTTCAAAATAAAATATTTTTTAAAACCCAAAAAACACATAATGTATATATTAGCATTCTATTATTCTACCAATATTCTGTCTAAATGCTCTTTAGAGAGCATTTATATATATATTTATTTTATAAATATAAAAATATATATATATATATATATATTTTTTTTGAGACGGAGCTTTACTCTGTCACCCAGCCTGGCCTCACTGCAACCTCTGCCTCCCAAGTTCAAGCAATTCTCCTGCCTCAGCCTCCAGAGTAGCTGGGACTACAGGCACCCACCACCATGCCCAGCTAATTTTTGTATTTTTAGTAGAGACGGGGGTTTCACCATGTTAGCCAGGATGGTCTTGATCTCCTGACCTCGTGATCTGCCCACCTCAGCCTCCCAAAGTGCTGGGATTACAGGCGTGAGCCACCGTGCCCGGCCTGAAAAACTCTTAAAAGAGAAATTACCTTTGTGAGCCATACATCAGACACAGACACCTGAATCTGCCACATTAAGGACTCAAAAAATTACATGGCTTTGGACAGACATTCATGTATAACAATTACACACTAACAGAAAGTGAGGGCAAGAGAGAAGAAACATGCTATAAGAAAAGCTCAAATGTGTGATGAAATCAACTACCCTCTAAACGCTAACCTTGTCAGGATAAATAAGAGAAATTAAAAATAAAATAAAAACAAAAACTGTGATTAACTAGGTTTGCTGGAATCAAGAAAAATTTCAGCCTTTCTTTTGACCCTCCTAGTGTTTTGGAGGACTTCCATTAAATTCATTAGAAATAAATTCATAAATTCAGCAAAAGTTCATCCATAATGGAAATGTATGAGAAGTTTGCAGAGAATGTAAGTACCAACACAAGTCTCTAACTTGATGCTAGAAGTCTAGGTTTTAATATTAATTTGCAGCTTAATTTGCAGCCAGGCTCGGTGGCTCACGCCTATAATCTCAGCACTTTGGGAGGCCGAGGCAGGTAGATCATGAGGTCAGGAGATCAAGACCATCCTGGTTAACACAGTGAAACCCCATATCTAATAAAAATACAAAAACTTAGCTGAGCATGGTGCCACGCGCCTGTAGTCCCAGCTACTTGGGAGGCTGAGGCAGAAGGATCACTTGAACCCAGAAGGCAGAGGTTGCAGTCAGCCAAGATCGTGCCACTGCACCCCACCCTGGGTGACAGAGCAAAACTCTATCTCACAATATATATATATATATATATATTTTAATATATCTTTTTTAAGTGACCATTAGACATCTGGAAACTTATCATAAGTAAAATTATTCTGTGGCTACTTCTATGAAAACTTTATCATCACAGAAATAGAACACAGCCAACTGTGTAACAGATACTACGCATTGTAATGAGCTCGCTCTCTAACAAAAACCAAACAAAAACAAAACAACTAAGCCTAAAAACACCGCCCAATGCTAAGTCAGTCACTCAGAGAGAAGAGTTACTAATCAGACTTCCGTTTTTTGGCTCTTGCTCACAGTCTTGCAGACTCAGTGGCTGAGTGCAATACCTACTTCCGTTTCATGCAGGCTGTTTTTCTTCACACGTAAAACCACCGGTGAGACTGATGAGCAGTTCTCATTCTTTTTGGAAAGGAATACTCCAGGGAAATCTAAACAGCTGAGCCTCCCACAGCCCCAAGTGAGGCATGATCACTGTCTGATGGCACTCCCCAGAGGAGAGCTACCCCAAAACACCTGAAGGGCCCCTCTCACTTCTTAGTGGTAACAGAAATGCTAGCCTGGAGCTCTGAACTGCCATGCAGACAATACCCAATACAAAGTTTTCATGGTGCAAATGAATAAACAAAGAAGGTCACACCTGTGAGAAGAGGCTCCCTGACCCTAGGCAAGGAGCCACTCTCCTGAGTCCTTGTCCATCGCTTTTTCCCTATAGAACTTTCAATGAAACCATCTGCTTGGCAGATCTCCCTCTATGCTGGACTGCCTTTGTGAAGCAGTTCCTGAATGTCTAAGAGTTGTGATGTCCAATACGTCGCAAGCAATACCTGGCTATTGAGCACTTGAAAAGTAGCTGTGCCATCTGTAACCCCAGCACTTTGGGAGGCTGAGGTGGGTGAATTACTTGAGGTCAGGAGTTTGAGACCAGCCTGGACCAACATGGTGAAACCCTGTCTCTACCGAAAATATAAAACTACGTGGGCATGGTGGTGCATACCTGTAATCCCAGCTAGTTGGGAGGCTGAGGCGTGAGAATCCCTTGAATCCGGGAGGTGGATGTTGCAGTGAGCCAAGATCAAGCCACCGCACTCCAGCCTGAATGACAGACCGAGACTTTGTCTCAAAAAAAAAAAAAAGTAGCTAGTCTAAACTGAGATGTGCTAAAAGTGTAAAATACACACCAGATTTCAAAGAGTATTTAAAAAAGCATGCAAAATACCTAGTTCATAATTTTTTTCTTTTTAAAGCATGCAATTGGCATCTGAATCTCTGGTTATTAATTTTAAGATACTGATTACATGCTAAAATGTTTTGATATACTAGATTAAATAAAATTCACTATCAAAATTAACATCATCTGTTCCTTTTTACTTTTTTAAAGTGGCCATTAGAAAATTTGAAATTACACAAGAGGCTCGCATTATATTTATATTCGACAGCTCTGTGTTAAGAGTATAAATCTGGAAAGTACTTTGGGTCATTTAGAATGACAGTTATATAAATGCTAGGTAATACTTCATAATATTCCTAAAAAGGTAAGTTTTTTCAAAGTATCTGTTGGTCTGTACATTGCCAGGAGAACAAAAAGACTGTCTGAAATATACACTAAAAAAGAATGGGGTGGGGTGTGGTGGCTCACACTCGTATCCCAGCACTTTGGGAGGCCAAGGCAGGCAGATCACTGAAGTCAGGTGTTTGAGACCAGAGACCAGCCTGGCCAACATGGTAAAACCCCATCTCTACTAAAAATACAAAAATTAGTAATTCTAGCACTTTGGGAGGCCGAGGTGGGTGGATCACCTGAGGTTCAGGAGTTCAAGACCAGCCTGGACATCATGATGAAACCCCATCTTTTATTAAAAAAAAAAAAAATACAAAAATTAGCTGGGTGTGGTGGCAAGAGCCTGTAATCCCAGCTACTCAAGAGTCTGACACACGAGAATTGCTTGAACCCCGGACGCAGACTTTGCAGTTAGCCGAGACAGTGCCACTGCACTCCAGCTGGGGTGAAAGAACAAGACTCCATCTATAAAAAAAAAAAAAAATGGGGGTTGGGGTGGTTATTAACAAGGGTCTTTCTTCAGTTGCAACCTATAAAAGGTAAAATTACAGAAACTTTCAAATCCTCGAAGCATTATGTACTGAAGGAGTAAGTGGACTGCTTTAAAATTTCTAAGGGGAAGAAATAGTCCATTCTATGACATCTATGTAACATTTTTGACATTTTGATGTTTGTGCAATGTTCTGAAGCTACTGATAAATAGCTTTAAACAGATGAACAAATAATCATGAGGATGTAAAAACAAATTCCAGAAGAAAAAGATGTACACGTCCTCACTGCGAGGTGACTTACCTGGGTTGACGACCACCCAGCCACCTCGCTCCTGCTGGTGCATCCACGCCTTCCAGCCTCGGGCTCCCTTCTCCCCAGCCCGGGGCTCTCCACTGTCCCAAAAGGGCTCAAAGAATTCCACCTGTTCAGGTTTTAGAATGGATGTTAGACTTCACTTGTACAAAACTGCTGAGTCAGTGGGCAAAATTATGATCCTTGAAATCATGTTTGCCATCAGTCTTTGAAGTAGATACATGCTACACACCCCAATATAGGATCTACTATGGCAGGCAACTTCCAAGATAGCCCCCACGACCTGACCCCTGCCTCATGGTTTTCACACTAGCATGTGAGCTGGACCTGGTGATTCTAACACAAAAAATATGGCAGAAGGGATGGGAAGTCCCTCCTGAGATTAGGTTACAGAAAGACCAGTCAAGGTTCAGCAAGAAGGGTCTCCAGCTGCATAGGAAGGGAGTGGTTTCCTAGTTCTTATCTTGCCAGGCCAGTCTAACCAGGGACAGTGGCACTGCTAGTTCACCTAGTGCCACTGACCCCCAAGCTAATCCCCAAAGTCATGCCACTTTCAAGGTATTTTGAGAGGAAGGTTCCAATAATACAGACCATGAGCTCTTGAGCACCATCATACCTTAAGTAACTACATATTTCTAACACCTGGCACAATACTCAATGCCTAGCAGGGACTCAATAAATACCTGTTGGCACAGATCCAAACAAGGTAGGCAATCAGGGAATAAAAAGGTCTGCTTTTTTTTCTTTTTTTTTGAGACAGAGCCTCACTCTGTCGCCAGGTGCCAGGCTGGAGTGCAGCAGTGCAATCTCGGCTCACTGCAACCTCCGCCTCCCAGGTTTGGGGAATTCCCCTGCCTCAGCCTCCCAAGTAGCTGAGACTACAGGCGTACACCACCACGTCCAGCTAATTTTTGTATTTTTAGTAGAGACGGGGTTTCACCATGTTGGCCAGGATGGCCTCCATCTCTTGACCTCGTGATCAACCCGCCCCAGCCTCCCAAAGTGCTGAGATTACAGGCGTGAGCCACTGCGCCCGGCCTGCATTTTTTTTTTTTTTTTGAGATGAGTTTCACTCTTTTTGCCCAGACTGGAGTGTGCAATGGTGTGATCTTAGCTCACCACAACTTCTGCCTCCCAGGTTCAAGAGATTCCCCTGCCTCGGCCTCCCAAAGTGTTGGGATTACAAGCGTGAGTCATTGCGCCCAGCCTAAAGGTCTGCATTTTAAATCCTGGCCCCATTAGTGCCTCCCTCATTCATTCATGCATTAGATCTGCAGTGTGTGGTAAGCAGCTCACTGGCAATAAATCTTTCCCTATGGAACAGAACATGAACACAGCAATGAACAGAAACGTGATCATGTTATCAACTGGAAACAGGACAGTAAAAGTGAGCCAATAACCTACTCAATGAAAGCTTTTGTAAGAAACCTTTTGAAGAGGACAAGCAGGCTTCCAGTGGGCACAGCATGGGCCAGCAGCCACAGGATTACCCAGCCTGAGCCCTGGGCAGTGCCATACACGCCTGGAAGAGCATGGCCTCCAGGAGAGTCATGTCAGGGCAGGGCAAGCATCCTGACACGTCAGTCATCCTCAGGAAGGGGAACCAGGGAGACTACACTCCCTCTTTAGAGGTCTGGCTCTTGTAAGAGAAAAGAAAGTTTACTCAAGAAAAAGAAAGGTTGGTTTTTTTTTAAATAGTGTGATAAATGAGTATAATCAATTTGTTTATTCCGCAGAAACACAGACCAGTAGTATCAGACCTGCCTGTGTTAAATCACGCTACTATGTTTATGGTAACAACGTCTCTCAGTTATAAAAGCAATATGCAATGTTATTAAATAAGAAACCTTATTCCAAAGTTGTCATGAAATGCTTTGGAATTACATGTGCTGTAGCACATGGATCAGGGTCTCTCAACACTTGAGAGCGGTAGTCTTTGATGGGTCACATTCATAGGCAGAGCCCTCCGCCCATCGCTCTGTTCTTATCACAGTGGGTCTTATGAAAGGGGCGGGGGAGGGGTGAGAGAAATTCTGATTCTGATCTACAAGGCTCCTTAGAGTCAGCTGAGAAGCACTTCTGTAGCACAGCCTAGTCTTAAAATCTCAAAGCATGCCTTAAAATTACTTTGTTATGTGGCTTATTAATGATCAATTATAGTAATTTAAGTAGTATAATTATTTAATTCAACTTTTTCTAGAGGTAGCATGATAAAAACGGTCTCCACTGGCAATTCATGCAACTCCCACACAATGGAGACCTTGGCCTCTCAAGAAACACTTTTGAAATGTTCACCATAAATTCAGATATTCTATTTATCTTCCACTAGACATCTTTACAGAGTAGAAAACCGAGTTGTCTTTAGTGGAAAAAGGGAAAAGATATGTTTTCTTATTTGTACAGCTCTATAAAATTTTTTTATTTCTTCACTTCATGTATCTCAAACACTGGCAATGCTTGCTTGTCATCTAAAAGATTAATCCTTCCCCATCAGGATCATTGCTGACAAGGTGCCTATGTGTCATTTCATTTAAACTCTAGGGAAGATTGTGGGTACTTAGAAGGTTCATTGGGGAAGTGATGCAAAACCCAAACTAGAATGTATAAGGGTGGAAAAGTGAGTAAATCTTTACACAAGGTTTAAAATGGCATGACAACTGCTTCCCTGACTGGGGGAGCTAACCAGCATTGAAACAAAGGCAGAAAGGAAAGAGGGGAAAAGGGAAGGAAGGGAGGAAGGGAAGAAAGGAGGAAAGGAGAAAGGGAGGGAGGGAAGGAGGCAGAGAGGGAGGGAGGCAGGCTTCGAGGGTGGGTCCTCAGAAAGCCTTTATGTTGTGGAGGAGAGGGAAGCTTCTTTTACCTATCCGCATCTCACTAGTTTCATTACAAAACTTTCCTTGGATAACTGGACTATTTCTGAGAAGTCCTCCTCAGCAGACTGATATAAAGGAGGATACGGTATTTTAAAAACACTACCACCACCTCCCATTACCCACACCTTCCCCCTCTCCCTCCAGAGAAGGAGACAGAAAGAGAGAGATGAGGCAAGCAGAGGTGGGTACCTGTCCTTTGGTAGGCATATCTTTCAGGCTTTCAGGTTTGAAGAATGTGAAGTCCACCATGGCCTGGAACAATGAGATGGCCTTCTCAGAGTGGCCGGCCTGCCGCAGAAAGTGGCACTGCTGAAGAAAAAGTGCTGCGAACAGGAGGGCAAAGGGGAAGAAGCCTGGTTGATACCATAAAAGGGAAAGAACGTACCTTCTCAAACACAGGCAACTAACACACTTTCACCTGTAACCACTGTTAATTTCCAAAGCTGTAATACATGCCCTGATTTAAAGTGACTCAAACAGTATTATAATCCAAGTATGTTTGTTCTAATTCTTGTATGAAACCCTCACAGAACACAAATATTAACAATAAAAATTGTATATAGTACATAAAAATAAGTCAAGAGGTTGGTCTGAATGCTATCAAATAATCAGAGTTCATTATTACAAGAAAAACTATAGAGAAAGGATGGCGTAGCAAATTTTTATCAGAAAGCAAAGAGCTGTATTCAATTGATCACTAGATGGCATAAGTCACCAGCAACTTCCATCCCATGTTCAGAGTCGGCTGTAAACAAATCAAGATTCCATGTCTAAACATTGCAGTTCATCTTACTTGTGGTACAATTTCAGCTACTAAATAACACTCAGCTAGTTGAGTAGATCACAAAGAGTAACAAATTCAAGACTCTGTGTCAGTGTGATACATGCTTATCATTTTGGGAGCAATGCACTTCTATCTTTAGATGCCAACAGGAATTAACGTGCAATAGCAGGGGTCGCGATCAAATAAATGCCCACTCTGTGCCGAACACTGAACTAGACTCGTCACAGATTATCTCCTTTACTGCGCACCACAGTCCTGTAAAGCAGGTTTATAGTATTGTTGCTGACAGAGAAAACGGAGCTCAAAGAGGACCTGCCCAAGGACACAGCAGAGCCAATGAAGGGCAAAGCCTTCAGGATTCAAGGTCAAGAGTGATTACTCTGGCTCTGCATAACACGCAGCCTCCGACATCTCATTACTGCCAAAATTTATACTCCAGGCTCCTTCCGGACACACCAAAAATGTTAACAGCATAATAATACCCATGACTTCTATTTATGCAGTGGTTCTCAGTCAGGGCATCTCATGGACATTACTGCCTGGGACTCTGTAATTGGGTGAGACAGGTACAAGCATCTCAACAGATAAGGCCATCAACTGCCAAAGCAGTTAAGAGACTTGCCTATGTTTACTTGGTTAATAAGCAGAACCTTGTCCAGTGATATTTTAACTCTACTGGCTCTATTGCCCCCACCCGTCCTGGGAGCTGGGGGCAAATCTGTTATCAAGAAGAGTCATAATACTTTTTTTAAAAAATCAGTTCTATCAAACAGTTTAGACTTTTTCTAGAATAAACCAAAAACAGATTTTCAAGTAAAGCCAAAAGAAAGTCTAACTCCTCCCACATAACTGGATCTGGTTATCTCCTTACCAAACATGGCCTCTTCTGTGCCAGGCAACGCAGGGTGAGATAAGATGCTGCCGTCCTTAACAGCAGACAAAGTACTCAAGCATTTTCCATAAAGACTGTGAATTTTTGATATCGAAAAGGTACTAAACTGGCTCTGGCAAAACAAAAGGTATTTCTGCCAAAGGGCTGTATTATTGGGATGTAAAAATATCAGTTTCTGCCACTCTTTGACCAGAGTGGAGGGCTCCCAGAACTCTGTGCAGAGCTTCAGCTTGGCCAGTTTCAGATCCACACTGCTCTGGTTGCTCTCAATGGCCCGCTCCAGAATGGCCAGCTTCTTCTCCAGAATGAGCTTCAGGGACCTCTTTCGCTTTTCCTGCTCTCCTTCCTCGATGGCATACAGGCCAGGACTTTTCATGACCTCGTCCTCAACAACAAAAACACCAATTTACAAATGCAAATGGACCTGGGGGATCCTCAGAGTTTCAACAATGCTTAGCAACTTTCTTACCATCCCCTAAGGAAATGTCATTCAGACTTTCTAAAACCACTGGTTTGCCACAATTTCTTTTAAAGAAAACTTGGATCCTAAGGTGCTTGTGTCACCTGGTATATCTGATCTTGTGTCTACCCCTTAACTGTCCACTTTCTGCCATTTGAAACTTTGATTTCTGTATCAATGACTAGCAAACAATGCCTTGAAAATCTTTTCTGAAGAGCAGACCTTACCAATAAAAAGGCCAAATGTGGAACAAAATATGGTAATTGTATGAGTGGTTCAAAATGAGGGACTCAAGACAAACCCATAAGTTTTTCAAAGGGAGCACATGACTCTAACTGGGTAATACACTGGGCAGCCCTTTCTCTTTCACAATTCTGTGAGCTCTGGCCTTTCTGTGTACTTCAGGAATGCCTCTCCCTATCTGGTGAACATCTCTTCTTTCATGATTGTGTTCCAGTTTCACCTTCTTCTTGGTAGCTCCTTCTCCTCCCCCACTGCAAGTCACCCCTCACTCCACTCCCAAGTTACACATTACAGCATTTACTACCCCAGGGTGCACTTATTCTTCACATGTCCATCTTCCTCATTGGACTTTGAGCAAGCTCAGGGCAAAGGCTCTATTCTAATCATCTTTGTATGCCCAGTGTCAAATTTCCTCATAAGCTCAAAAACTGCTGCAGAGTCCATCAGTTTGCCCAAAATCATGAATGTCCTTCTAAGGTAAGAGAATTGGGATGGCAACACATACCTGAAAAGCAACAAATGCCATCCACAGCTGCGTATCCCGTGGATTCTCCCGCACCCTCCTGTTAAACTCCTCCACCCTGGCCTTGAGAGCTGCACTCTCGCTGTCTGGCTGTGCGTCTGGCTGCTTTGATTCCTGCTCTGGAGGACCCTGTCCTTGTAGCCACTGTGTGGTTGACTGATCATAAATCCCCAGAGGATTCAACCAAGTTGTAACAGGAGCCACATCTTCCAAGTCCTTCACTGGTATAAAAGAGGCAGGCTCAGATGATGGAGGTTCAGTTTTACTGCTAATGGCAACTCCATCGATGTTCATTAACCCCACACTCTTCTTAGTAAAATAGCGTTCAACCTGCTTGCGTGAACGCTTCTTCTCTGTGGAAGTCCCTTCCCAAGATATGCGTTGCTTCGCAGGATTAATGCCAAGGCAGGAGTCTCCTTTCCTCTTGTATCTTATATTAGGAAAAGAAAAAAAGTTACTGAGGGAATATGTGCACTACCTCTGAATGACTGAAGGCTCGTTAGACCTAAACTCTTGTTATGCAAGTTAATTGCATCTAGCCAAATTCACCTTACCTTCAAAGTGTTTCTATTTGGAGATATACAAGGACCAGCAATTAACTTTCTTTCTGCCTGGCTTGATTTCTTCCTGTAACACTTCAACTCTTCATTAACATCTCATGAATTTAAGATCATGCCTGTCTTCTAGATCTTAGTAATTTCTATTTTCCTGCAGCTTTGCAAAGAACTGTCACACACATTATGTCATTCGATCATCACAGCCACATGTGACAGGCAAGGCAAAAATCATCTTCCCCTCTCTTAACTGTTCCTAAATAAGGACACAGGCCTGGGAACCTGGATCATCTGTCTCCTAGACCAGTCCTGTTTCCTCAATATTTTCCCGTGTCCCTACTTAAGAAGATAACATAGAGGCCTAAGATCCTTTTTTTAATCCTGAAACAAAGTATGTCAAATGAAATTACATTTGGTTATTTTCTACTCCAGAGGAAAAGAGGCTGGGTTCTAAAATGCTTTTGTGGACTGTGTAGGCGTCCCCAGAGTTAACAACACGTGACTACTAAATATTTGCACAGGCAAAAGCTAAGGGAAATTGTACATTTTTCTATATGTATGTTAGCAAACAACTCAATTTAAAAAATGGGCAAAAGATCTGAACTGAAATTCCACAAAAGAAGACATGAATAGCCAATAAGCACATAAACAAATACTCAACATCATTAGTCAACAAGGACATGCAAATTAAAACCGCAATGAGGTACCCCACACACCAACTAGAACAGTTTTTAATTAATATTTAAAAGGCTGACAACACCAAATGTTGGTGAGTAACCTGGGGAGTAATCAGGACTCTCATCCACTGTCAGCGGGAATGTAAACCGGTATAATTACTTTGGGAAAAGATCTGGCCATTCCTTAAAAAACTAAACACAGACCTGACCTATGACCCAACAATTCTATTCCTACATATTTACCCAAGAAAAAGGAAAGCACATGTCTACACAAAGACGTGAGCACAAATATTCCCGCCAGCTTTATTCCTAGCAGCCAAACACTGAAAGAGTCCACGCGTCCACCAATAAAAGACGGAAAAGTAAATGGAGGTACAGCCATACAATGGAACACTACCAGCAGTAAAAACAAGCTACTGGTAAGTGCCTTACGGATGGATGGATCTCAAAAACATTACGCTGAGTGAAAGAAGCCAGATACAAAAGAGTACACACCGTGTAATTCCACTTACATGCATTTTACAACAGGTAAAAACTAATTGATGGTAGAAAAAAATTAGAACGGTGATTGCCTCTGGGAAGATGGGGTGCAGAGACCAGAAAGAGCACGAGGAAACTTTTGGGGGTGATAGTAATATTTCATATTTTAATAGAGGTTTGGGTTATACAGGCGTGTATATGTTTGCCAAAACTCAAGAGAATGAAGCTTTGTGCATTACACTGCATGTAAATTTTCAATCAAAAGAATAAAACTAAACAAATATTGACCTCTAGTTAATAATATATACACTGAAGTAGTTGGGGGTTGTTTATTCATCTCAGTAGTGTACTTTGAAATGCATCGAAAAAATAAGATGGGTTGATGGATGGACAGAGATGATAAGCAAGTACAGTACAAGGTTAATGGCAGACGTAGGGGGCAGGCATACGAGCATTCACTGTAAAATTCTTTCAACTTTTACTGTGTATTAAAATTTTTTCCTAATGAAACTGGAAATGCTGTGGGGAGCAAAAGGCAGGGGAGAACTGCCTTCATCTTCTGTCAGCTCCCAGGACACTCTGCTCCACTGTACCCTGGTTCAGGGCCAGGCTCTCTCCCATCACCTCTCTGGCTTCTCCACCGCCAACAGGTCCCCACTCTGAGTGACTCTGCCCCACACACGGCACATTCCACTGTAGGGGACTATTTTCTCACAGAGACATAAACATTCTGTCTCAAACCCTTTGTCTAGTCTCCCTCCCAATTCTTTCTGGATTTTCTCATGATAATCTCTTGCCATTCCATTTATGAGTCAAAAACAACCTTAACAAACGTGATGAGATAAAATAGCACTAACGTAGTTCTAAACAAGGCTGTCATTCCCTAAGGAACAAACTTGAAGTTAAAAAGCTAGTTTTGTTCTCCTTAATTCCCCGTTAATAGTACTGATTCCTCATTAGTCTCACAAAAAATATACAATATTTTAGATATTCATGAAATCTCCTGAAAAATGTTTACTGTTTCCTGACTTTAAACTAACAGTGGCATTTTTGTAACAAATTAGATGCAAATGGCCAGGCGCGATGGCTCACGCCTGTAATCCTAGCACTTTGGGAGGCCGAGGTGGGTGGATCACCTAAGGTCAGGAGTTTAAGACCAGCCCGGCCATCAGGGTGAAACCCCATCTTAAAAAAAAAAAATAAAGAAAGAAAAATTAGATGAAAATGATAAGAGAAGGAAAAAACATGTTACCGGCTTATATTACTATCTACTTTCAGACGCTACATGTGTTTCGGCATGTATTTACTATGTGCACATATATCCTTTTGTGTTTGTTTTGTTTTGTTTTGTTCTTTTTGAGGCTGAGTTTTGCTCTTGTTGCCCAGTCTGGAGAGCAATGGTGCGATCTTGGCTCACCACAACCTCTACCTCCTGGGTTCAAGCGATTCTCTTGCCTCAGCCTCCCGTGTAGCTGGGATTACAGACATGCGCCACCACACCCAGCTAATTTTGTATTTTTAGTAGAGATGGGGTTTCTCCATGACGGTCAGGCTGGTCTCAAACTCCCGACCTCAGGTGATCCGCCTGCCTCAGCCTCCCAAAGTGCTGGGATTACAGGCGTAAGCCACCGCGCCCAGACATCCTTTTTAAAAACAGTTGATATCACATAGTTTCAGGCCATCTTTCCTACTTCTAAGCATTTCCGCATACCATTAATCTTAGAAAATATAATTTTTATTGATTTCAAACTGTTCCATTGGATGGATGTGCTATAATTTATTTAACCACTTCCCTACTGTTAGACATGTAGGTTGTATCCAACTTATTTAGCATAAGATCTTAATAATTAGGACCTAGGCTATAATTTAACACAATATTCTCCCAAATGAAGGCACTTTTCCTATAAAATCCTTACCAAATAATCAACTAATGGCTAGGCATGGTGGCTCACATCTGTGATCCCAGAACCTTGGGAGGCTGAGGTGGATGGAGCGGTTAAGGCCAAGAATTTGAGACCAGCCAACATGGTGAAACCCTGTTTCTACTAAAAATACAAAAATTAGCCGAGTGTAGTGGTACATGCCTGTAGTCCCAGCTACTTGGGAGGCCGAGGCATGGGAATCACTGCAACCCTAGGAGGCAGAGGTTCCCGTGAGCCAAGACTGTGCCACTGCACTCCAGCCTGGGCAACAGAACAAGGCTCTGTCTCAAGAAACAAAAACAAAATCAGCTAACTTTCACTTGAATAATTCCAGAAGTAGGAACCCCCACTTTGTTTCCAGGTTCCATGAATGCCCTATTCATATTTAATTTAAATGAATGCAGCTACTGGCACTTGGCCATAAATAAAACTACAAACACAGGGACTGGGGAGGGGCAGAGGAAGACCAAGTGCATTTTACTGGAGCACACCATTCTGCCCAGAATCTTCTCAGTGGGTCTGCACCCCAGGAGGGGTGGGGCTGGCAACACTGACTTGCCTTTCCTTTCTTGGCTTCCATTCTCAATGTCCTCACAGTGCCAGACTGCTCAGTCCAAATCCCAACCCCACTATTTACTAGTTGGGTGACTGTATCAAGTTATTAAAAAAATATAAAATAAAATAAAAAATAATCTGTCTGTGCCTCAGTTTCCTTATCTGTAAAATGCAAATAACATGACTATATCATGCAGTTGCTATTAATTTTTTTTTGAGACAGAGTCTCGCTCTGTTGCCCAGGCTGGAGTGTAGTGGCATGATCTCAATCTTGACTCACTGCAACCTCCGCCTCCCAGGTTCAAGCAATTCTCATGCCTCACACTCTTGAGTAGCTGGGATTACAGGTGTACACCACCACACCCGGCTAATTTTTATACTTTTAGTAGAGATGGGGTTTCACCATATTGGCCAGGCTGGTCTCGATCTCCTGACCTCATGCAATCCACCCGCCTCAGCCTCCCAAAGTGCTGGGAATACAGGCGTGAGCCACTGCAGACGACTAAAAAAAAATTTTTTAGGATCTCCCTCTGTTGCCCAGGCTGGAGTGCTGTGATGCAATCATAGGTCACTGAAGCCTGAAACTCCTTCAAGCAGTCCTCCTCCCACCTTAGCCTCCTGAATAGCTGGGACCTTAGGCACACGCCACCATACTCAGCTAAGTTTTTAATCTTTTGTAGAGATACAGACTCACTATGTTGCTCAGCCTTGTCTTGAACTCCTGGGCTGAAGCCATCCTCTTGTCTTGGCCTCCCAAAGTGCTAGGACTACAGGTATGGCTCACTGCACTTGGCCAAAAATGTTTATATATGTAAAGTCCTTAGAAGAGTGTCTGCCATATAATGAGGGTTAGATAAGTTTAAATTATTATTATTTTATCAAAGTTGGCTCCTAAACACAGGCCAAGTATTTTATCTGGTGTATAGCCAAAGAAATAACAATCTATTCCAAAAATGGAGAAAAACTGAGCTAAACTTCACTATTAGACAGTATATGAGTCTTAAGGAATTTTCCAAATATAGTTTGACTCCAATTTTCAAGTTATACACTAACTTTAGAACCTAACCCCTGCTTACCATAATACTCGACACACAGTGTCACCGCAGGATGCTCACACAAGTAGATGTGCTACTCTACACTGAGCCAAATCTGACTTCCTGGAACTTCCACTGGTTCTGACTTCACAAGTCACACAAAATATTGTCAATCTAGCCTCCAAGGGACAGTCCAACAAAGCTTAAAAGACAATGATCGGGGGTGGGAGGGGGAAAAAAAGAAAAAAGACAATGATCATATCCCCGCCTAGGCCAAATGCCCATCTAGTCCTCACATGATGGTGCTAGTCAAATCCTAACTGTTCACCAACATTTCAATGCTCTCGGTGTGTCAGCGTTCCTCCTAAAGTGTGAAAACTCAGTACCTGACATAAAATTGTGAACTGCAGAACCAACTAGTTCCACTTTGTCAATAATAGAATGATGAGTTTTTTTTCAGTTGCACCGTACCCACAGCTTGCAAGTCACAAGCATGTGCAGATGAATCAGTGTGCACAATTGGTGACCCCAAAGCCGGGGAACAAAAATGTCAACTGCATAGGGAACCAAGATACCTGAACCAAGGAGCATGGACCAAATTAAGAAGTGAGGGGAGTTGCTGCAGTATGAACTTAAGAGCCAAGAACCCTACACTGCCTGTCTGCATAACCAATCAAACCATGCCTCGATGCATTTTCCTAGCTCCCTCACAGTTACTCTCTTCCTATAAAACACAGACCTCATCTGGCGGTAACAGACGTTACCTCCTGTCGACCTTGCCATGAAGTTGCTTCTTTTCTCAAAAGCTGGTGCCATCATATTGACTTCTATGCACTTGGGGCATTGAGCCCATTGCTCAGTGACAGTATTCCCACTGTCCTCTTACCAGCTTAGAGTGCCATGAGATCAATAACTTCCCAGACCTGGACACTAAAAGTTATATAGCTACTAATCCAGGCAAGATGTATCTTGTGTAAACTTTACCGAATTGCTAGGAAATCAGCTGTCTCCAATGACTAAGGTCTGTGCCATTCATTAGCAGAAGCTCAAGAGCCACTCTTTGTTAGTACATTCTCCTCTTTTCATCTTCTAATAAATACTAACCCTTTATATTTGCACACCAATTTCCAAATCCATATTAAATATTCTGATATTTGAGTGCAAGGCACGGCAGAAGTTATAATTTCCAATTTACAAATGAAGAAATGGAGGCTCAGACAGGTCAGGTGACTTGCCTGGGATTATATTGCTAGTAAATGGCAAAGTCAGGATGAGAACCAGAGTCCTCTGTTTCCAAAGCTAGAAAACATCCTACCACACACCCCGTCTCATCTTTCCGCATGGGCAGTGAAAGAACATTTGAAATGTGAAGTCATAGACACACGGGTTCAAATCCCAACCCTGCTGCTGCCTGGCTGCGTGACCTCGCGCAGTTACTTAACCTCTCTGCGATTCCTCTTCCTCATTTGTAAAATGAAAGAGCTCTCCTCCTCTTCACAGAGCAGCTGTGAGGATCAGACAGGGTAACTTAAGTGAAACAACGTACACAACACCACGGCCACTACCTCATGTCCAATCTCTGTTTGTTGACTGCCCCATCTTTTATTGGGATCTACCACATCTGGGGAAGTACCCTGTAGTGGCACAGAAAACCAAATAATACCTCAGGAAGCATTAAGATAACTCAAAAATATATGAATACATTGAAAATATAATGGTCATTTACACTTAATCATGAAGTTTCCATTGACAGTAGGTAGATTAGATATGTACTGAATAAAACAACTGTTATTAGCTCATCAGGAAGGAAATTTTAGTTGGAATTGCTTACGTGGTGAGGTACAATGTCAGGGAGAGTGACAACAGGATTAAAATTCAGAGATACAGCAAAGTAATGGAAACTAAAATTTATTTCACAAAGGCATTGGCCTATAAAGAATAATGATTTCCAAGATCTCCTCTTGGCTTTTTATTCCACAATTGATGATTCTCTATCTTCAACTCTCATTATCCATAAACTGTTTGGGAACAGATTGTGTGTTACTGTTCTTTATGTTCCCAACAGTTTCTTACAAAGTACTAAATATCTAAAGCAGGGGTATCAGATATGATTTGGCTGTATCTGCACCCAAATCTCACCTTGAATTGTAGCTCCCATAATCCCCACGTCATGGGAGGAGCCCAGTGTTAGGTAACTGAATCATAGGGGTGGGTCTTTCCCGTGCCATTCTCATGATAGTGAATAACTGTCACGAGATCTGATGGTTTTATAAAGGGCAGTTACCCTGCACATGCTCTCTTACCAGCCACCATGTAAGACGTGATTTCACTCCTTTTTTACCTTCCGCCATGATTGTGAAGCCTCGCCAGTCATGTGGAACTGTGACTCCATTAAACCTCTTTTTCTTTATAAGTTACCCAGTCTCGGGTATTTCTTCATAACAGTATGAAAATGAACTACTACAGTATCTAATATTTTGGTTTCCCTGGGCCCCACTGGATGAAGAAGAATTGTCTTGGGTCACACATAAAATACACTAATGCTAGTGATAGCCGATGAGTTGAAAAGAAAAGAAAAGAAAAGAAAAGAAAAGAAAAGAAAAGAAAAGAAAAGAAAAGAAAAGAAAAGAAAAGAAAAAAGAAAGAAGAAAGAAAGAAAGAAAGAAAGAAAAAGAAAGAAAGAAAGATCGATCACAAAAAGATGTTAAAATGTTTTAAGCAAGTTTACAAATTGGGGTTGGGCCTCATTCAAAGCCATCCTGGACCACATGCAGCCTGAGGGCCATGGGTTGGACAAGCTTGGTCTAAAGGGTTTAGTAAGTACTCAAATATTTTTGATTGCTAGATTAGAGGGGATAAGTTCAAACTCATCACTAAAGCAAATATCACCTATTTTTATGATTATCTGATGGTGTATGCCAGAAACATTTTGAAAAAGTCCTTACCACTAAATGCCATTTTTTAAATGACAGATGTCGGGGGGTAGATAAATAAAAAGCTTTGCAACTTTTAAAAATGGCATATAGGTTAGACTGAATGGTCACGAGATAGTCTGTCACAATTAATCATTACAAGGTACTTTTGGATTCACTATTAACAAATATTTATTGAGCACTTTCTGTGCCAGACACTATGCCAAGCACCAGGGAGAAGTAAGCTTAATCTGACTTAACTTCCGGTGTTAAGCTTTCATGTTAGAATATGAGATGAGACATGTGCCTGAACAATGTAATAAAACCCAACAGAATTGATGAGAGAGAGAAACAGGCAGACAGACAGTGCTAAGAGAGCTTCGAGGAGAAAAAAGTTACTTTCCAGCCGCGAAAATCAGGGTAAACAAGGTGGCTACCTTGCTATATCCCCTCGGTAAAGAGACTTGTACTCCCAGTTCGCAGGATCTGGTTTCTTATCTGTTCTGAAGGTTTCTCCTGTCACAGCCTGAATGTCCTCAAGCCAAACAAGGCGATGTCCAGTATCAGCTGCAGCATTATCTCCTTGACTGTGGGACAAAGGAAGAAGGGACTTCAAAAATCTTCCAGTGACACAGTTGGCATTTTCAGCAATATTAAACACTTCAAACTCCACATGGCATCAAACACATCGAAATACATAAAATGTACACCTGCCATAGAAATGGAAGAGGACTCTCGCTCTACGCAAAGAGTTTTTAAAAATTAAGGCAAAGCTGGGCATGGTGGCTCACGCCTATACTCCCAGAACTTTGGGAGGCCAAGGCAGGCGGATCACGAGGCCAGGAGTTCAAGACCAGCCTGACCAACACGGTGAAACCCCATCTCTACTAAAAATACAGAAATTAGCCAGGCACAGTGGCACACACCTGTAATCTCAGCTACTTGGGAGGCTGAGGCAGGAGAATCACTTGAACCCAGAAGGCGGAGGTTGCAGTGAGCCGAGATCGTGTCACTGCACTCCAGCCTCAGCAACAGGGCGAGACTCTGTCTCAAAAAATAAGTAAATAAAAATAAAGCAAAACCTATTACCACTAAATGATACTGTACCAACAAAAGAAGTCTTCCTGTCTCAAAAATTAACCTGAATAATACAGGTATACAGGAGTTCATTTAAATATTTCATTTAGATTACTGTAACTTGAATTTCCTATACATTTATAAACAAGGTCCTTTCCTAAAAAGTATTCCTGCTCTGAAGCACTTTGGAGGGCTAGGCAGAGGGAACTCCCACACCTACAAAGGTGACAACCACCGACATTAATATGCACTGTCCTAACTTCACCTAACTTACTTGAAAGTGCCTACTTTATTACAACTCAAAATTTCTTTAAAAAGCCATGGTTCTGAACTGTGTGGCCTCCACTATTACTTAGGCTTGGTCTCAGCCTCATTTTTACAGTGTGGACTCTGTGTTCGCCGTTTTGCTTATATGTCTGGACCTCATATGTAAAGGGCAGAATCACGAGGCTCCCCTGAAGACAAGATCCTAAGCTATCTCTCTGAACCAACATGTGAGCTGGCAGTCTTTCAGCTCAGATACAAAAGGAACCACTCCCGGGGCGCTGAGAGGGAGGGAAGCTTTTTCCGGCATCTAACATCTTCTACAGAAAATCAGTTGATAATGCTGCTGACACAAGAAGCTGCCAAAGTAGTCAAAACACCCATTAACTGTTGTTCCATCTCTGCTTTTTAGCTCTGCCCAGGTACGAATAAAGATTCTGGAGGCTTTTTAATTATTCTTGGCAGGGAGTACAAGGGAATGGCATTTCAGAAACACTAAGTAGCTACTCAGAATGTAGTTGTTGAATGATGAGCCTCAGGGTAATGTATGGAGATTTTAACACATCCCCCTTCAGAACAACTGCAGGGGCCTTTCTGTCTACAAAAACCATAAAGGCTGATGAAAAGATGGAGAGCTTACTACAAACTGATAGATGCATTTGAGAAAGAAATGGAAAGCCAACTGGGAGAAAAAAAGCATGGGCCAGCTGCAGACGACCCCTGAGGAGTAATCAGGCGTTTTCCTCTCCTATTGAGCTAAGGAAGCAGGATGTGGTAGTCTGGGCTCTGTGCAAGGAAGGAGCTGCCTCCACCTGAGGGTGAGGAAAGCTCATCCCAGAAACCCAAGGTCAGTTAGTAGCTGTGGCCTCTGGGGAAGCCATTCATCATCACCCTGGAACACAGTCTCATGTGGTCTGCTACCCTCACGAACCCACTTCCCTGACATCATGGAAAGAGTCTCACAACTCATTAATACTGTAGTCCTTGTCTATGTGGAAATAATTCTTCCAAGTCACATTCTCAGGAAGAGAATACATAAGTTAATAACAAGAAAGTAAAAAAGAAGGACAAGAACAATCTTAATAAGGATATTCTATAAAATATCAACAAACTTAAAAATGCCATCTGAATCATAAAACTATCCAGTTTTATCTGGATCATAAAACTCTGAGCTGTAAAGATCCCCTGACATGATTCAGCATAGGCTGAAATTAACTATCCTTCAAGTTCTAAAGATAGCTCCTGTGTGGTTTCGGGAAATCCTTTAAAACTCATTTTCCTCAGCTATAAAAAAAGGACAAGTAGCTAAAAGGTGAATTTTGGGAAGACATAACAATTAAAGTAGCTTGCTTTAAAGACAGTAAAAAGTAAAGATACCAAAAACATATTGATTCATTCACTGAACAAAAACACATTAAGTGCTTACTCTGTGTTGGGCCCTGTGCACCAAGTGCTAGGGGAATATAGTGGTAAGCAAGACAGGCCTGATTCCTGCGCTCAAAAATTCAGTCAAATTCGGAAACTTTTGGCTCGACTGCTTTATTTTTTCCTCTAAAGAGCAAGCTTGGGTTACAGGTAGAGCATCTGAGATACACAGAGGGCCACATCAGTCTGGCTCCTCTGAGCTACACCAGCCTGCAGTGCTCTCCAGCACTGGTCTGATGACAAAGGGATCCCGTAAGCCTGCAGTGACCGGCCCTCTGATGGAAGCATTAACGGCCAGCTTCCAGATTTGCTCCGACACAGAGCTCTCACTGACATCAATGGGACTTCTAAGCACACAGTGGAAGTAACTAACTTCTGAAGGCCGGGCACAGTGGCTCATGCCTGGAATCCCAGGACTTTGGGAAGCTGAGGCAAGTGGATTGCTTGAGGCCAGGAGTTCGAGACCAGCCTCGGCCAACATGGCGAAACCCCATTTCTACTAAAAATACAAAAAGTAGCCAGGCGTGGTAGTGCATGCACTGTAGTCCCAGCTACAGTGTGTGCCTGTAGTTTCAGGCTGAGGCATGAGAATCACTTGAACCTGAGAGGCAGAGGTTGCAGTGAGGTGAGATGGCACCACTGTACTCCAGCCTGGGCAACAGAGTGAGACTCCGTCTCAAAAAAAAGGGAAAAAAAATTCCTGAAGAGTTTTAAAAATATCAACAGCACTATTTCTTTTTTAAAGATGTTCTAGACAAGCACCTAAGTTTTCTCTCTTCTAGACCATATGAGTGAAAAAAGGAAAAAGTTAAATAAGCAAAAATTCAGGTAGTTTCACCATATACCACTTGTCCCACCTACAGGCAAGTACCCCTCTACTTAGGAGGACGTTCAACTAGGAACAGAGAAAAAGCTGTATTGAGCACCTATGCTGTGGCCATTCTGCAGAATGCACTGAAAAATATGCTCAAGGTAGAAAGCAGAGTAGGCCAGGAGCAGTGGCTCATGCTCGTAATCCCAACACTCTGGGAGGCCAAGGTGGGTCGATCACCTGAGATCAGGAGTTCGAGACCAGCCTGGCCAACATGGTGAAACCCCATCTCTGCTAAAAATACAAAAATTTAGCCAGATTAGTTGCAGATGCCTGTAATCCCAGCTACTTGGGAGGCTGAGGCAGGAGAATTGCTTGAACCCGGGAGGTAGAGGTTGCAGTGAGCCAAGAGCGTGCCACTGCACTCCAGCCTGGGCAACAGGAGTGAAACTCCGTCTGGAAAAAAAAAAAGAAAGCAGAGTAAAATATGGGAGAAATAAAGACCCCAAGGAATGGATATACTGTAATCATGAGCTGTTTTATACCACCTTCAACATAGTGGTCCTGAATAAATATGAAAAGGAAAAGGAAAAACGTGACAATTATTTAAGTGCTATATTAATCTTAAAGTGTGTGTGATCATGTACACACACAGGAGTTGATAGGAGTGACTGGATGAAAGACATACCAAGGCAGAGAAAGAAGATTTTGTTCCTCTTACCCTGAGTGTGGAGACCCACGGCCCTCAGAGAGGGAACCCTTATCTATGTGGTGCACTGACTCACAGGCCCACTGCAGCACATCTGCCATCTTTTGAAAATCCCAAAGACTTTTTGCCTGAACCAGACTCACACAATCATTACTGTGTCTAAACAACATTTCTCAAATAAAATCATATCCCTAATTTGTTCCTTTTCTTTTTTAAGCTGATATAATGGTAGAGCTTTCTTCTGACTAAACGGTTATTCAAATACCTAATTTGCGGCAACAACTAAGGGAAAAAAAATCAAGACTTAAAATATCATAGGGACTCGAGAACAGCAACCTACTTCGGTTTCTCAGATTCCTTTTTACTGCCTCCGATGGCTCTGGAAGGTTTGTCCTTTTCAGAATCAGTGTCTGTCTCAGACCTGCTGCTACTCGACTGTCCATGTTTCTTCTTTGTTTTCTTATGATGCTGATGCTTCCTTTTTTTCTTTTTCTCTTTCTTCTTTTTTCTGCTTGTTTGTTTGAGCTTTTTGTTAGTGTCACTTTCACCTGAAGACTCTGATTTCAGAGGACTCCTGTTTGGGAAAACCAACTTTAGAATTTCTTTTTTGTTTGTTTGTTTTTTTAAAGATGGGATTTCACCATGATGGCCGGGCTGGTCTTGAACTCCTGACCTCAGGTGATCCACCCACCTCGGCCTCCCAAAGTGCTAGGACTACAGGCATGAGCCACCAGGCCCAGGCAAAAAAAGCACACTTAATTGTGGTCCTTGTTTTCAGAAATGATGACAAGCTCTTCTTCCTCATTACTGAAATATCTAATATCTACCAACTCCCTCTCATGCCTCAACCATTCTCAATCTCCAAAGGCTTCTTACACATTTAGAGTTCAGGGTTTCACGGCCTATTCACCCTATTAGTGAAACCACCTAGTCTATATGTGTGAGAGAGCTTATTTCTCAGTTCAATGATCTAAAACAAAATTCTTTCACAGCTGAGGAGAGAGGTGTGCTATCTTGCTTTCCCTGACGTTTTCAGGCCATTTTTAATCTCATATTATACAAGCTCCCTCTATTTTTACAAAAAGGTTGAAAATGCAACTAAAGAAATATCCGAATTATGATATTCTAAAGGTTACTAATGAGGTTAGTAAAGTTACTTGAGAATCACAATGATGCCATTTCCCTCTTGGCCTAATTACAGGAACTAACTGTGTCATGTACTTGCCACTGCAAAGCAAAGAAAAAAAATAGTACAAGAGGTAAGGAAAAACAGTCAAAGATCACCTCATTACTTTAAGTAAGAGTTTGACGTAGCTCTTTTATTAGAGTTTTCTAAGGAGCATCATTTCAGCTAAGCTATAGACAGTAAGCTGACAAAAACGAAAACACATCTGTCAAACAAAAACTACCTCGTCAGTGGTGACCCTTCAGAAACATGGGCTGTGGCTGCTTCAGTTTGTTGGCTCAGGGACGTTATGGATCCAACACAAAAGCTTGGGTTGCTCAGCCAGTCTAACTCTGCACAGGCAAAAGGAGAAAAGATCAATGAAATTAGCTCAATGTGATTCTAAAGCAGGAGATCTATCCATCTCATCAGCTGACATCCTAATTCACAGCCAATGTCAGCCAGACATTTTAAACAGTCAGTCCAAAGTCCACAGAAGCTGAACAGAATCCATGAAATTTTTATTTCACAAGGCATGGCTTTAATACACTCCAAAATGTTCAAGACAGAAATCCTTCTGTGATATCAAGCTGCAGCTTTAGCAAAAGCCACGTAACAAGTACAGCCTAAAAGGCAACAAGGCATGATGCATTCCATCCATCCACACTGTCTAATGAGTATGAACGCTTCCAAAGCATTAGGCTTTTATGACCTCAAATTTGATTCAGCCAATTCCTGATTGTATTAATCCATTCTCACACTGCTATAAAGAAATACTCAAGACTGGGTAATTTATAAAGGAAAGAGGTTTAATTGACTCGCAGTTCCACATAGCTGGGGAGGCCTCAGGAAACTTACAATCATGGTGGAGGGCGAAGGAGAAGTAAGGACCTCCTTGACATGGTGGCAGCAGAGAAAAGAGTGAAGAGCCAAGGGGGGAGAGCCCCTTATAAAACCATCGGATCTCATGAGAACTCACTCACTATCATGAGAACAGCATGGAGAAAACTGCCCCCAGGATCTAATCACCTCCCACCAGGTTCCTCCCTTGATACATGGGGATTAAAGGGGTTACAATTCAAGATTAGGGGGCACACAGAGTCAAACCATATCAATAACTGCATCTTAGTAAGGAGGAGACACCAGAATGTATACTTTCTGACAAAAGGTACTGTTTTAATCACTGGCTTATAGTAGGTGTTAAACAAATACTTGTGAGAAAGACGAAGGAAGGAAAATCCCAAAGAAAGAAAAGCATATTAAACAGCACAGAAAAAAGAGAAAGAAGTGAGAGATTCTAACTTAAGTGCCTATAGTAGGCCAAATACCAGACTAAGCACTTATGTCCTTTTCATCTTTTAATTCTCACAACAGGGCTCTATGGGAGGTATTATGATCACCATTTTATAGAAGAGGAAACTAGGACTCAAAGGGGTTAAGTAATTAGTAAGGTCATACCTAGTAAATGCTAAACAAATGCTCATGCAGCCTTCTATGTTCTTTTTCCTTCTGAGGTTGGCTCCCTTCACTTGGGGCTACTTCTTGGCAAAAGATATGTGAAACTAGATCCTGCTGCTCACTGAGAACAAAATTATTTCCACAATAATCAGATTCTATTATGAACCAAAAAAAGTGGAAAAAGATGGAACAAACAGTATTTAGGAAAAGATGCTCTCAAACAATTCCAGTATATTTCTACATAAATATTCCAGATAGTGATGACAGCTGGAAGGAAATGTAAAGAAATACAGACATCACAATGTACAGTGTGTGACTATTCAAAGTCCTTCAGAAGACAAAAGAAAGGCTTTTTAAATTTGAGAGACGGAGTCTTGCTGTGTTACACAGGCAGACCTCAAACTCCTAGGCTCAAACAATCCTCCTGCTTCTGCCTCCCAAGCAGCTGGGACTACAGGCACCCACCACCGTGCCAGGCTTTTGAGGATGCAACTGAGGCTTTGCTGTATGGCACTACTGTGGGGGAAAAAATTCAGAAAGAAATAAAACTCAGCCAGCACATCTATTATACTAGTAGCACTTTGGGAAGCCGAGGAGGGAAGATCACTTGAACCCAGGAGTTCGAGACCAGCCTGGGAAACATAGGCAAGACCCCATCTCTATTTTAAAAAAAAGAAAGAAAGGAAGGAAGAAAAGAAAAGAAAAGAAAAAAGAAAGAAAAGAAAAAAAGTCTTGGGTTTTGAACCTGAATTATCATGGACCCTCTGTGACCTTCATGCCAATCAAATGACCTTCTGCAGAGCAAAAGGTATTTTCACCTGACAAGAAGTTGTGTTTTGTTTTATTTTTTGATAGCATATTAACAGTGGACATGCATGGAATATTAGAAGTAATAATCACTGTGTGCTAGGCCTGGAAAGATTTTGGAAGTCCTCTAGTCCATGGACTTTCAAACTTTTCTTAGGCAAGGAACTCACTTTTCAAACAGAATCTTCCAGAGAAGTCCAAAACAAAGAACAGAAAAGGCAGGAATGTTCTCTAGTTGGGAGTTCAGAGGGAGGAGCTGGGTCTGAGACAGCTCTTCAGAGCACAGCCTGGACACCTTCCCCTCACCTGTAGACCAACAGCTGGAGGCCCAGCTGTGGCCAAGGGCACACATCTGGACCTGAATCTGTGACTCTTCATTCAGTTCCCTCCACCCCACACCATGGAGCTTCTCTTCACTTCCTCAACTAGGGAGGCTGGTTCTCCTAAAGTCTCCCTGCAATTGGTACATGGGGCTTTTAATGCAATCTTCACAGTGTAATCTCATTATCTTCCCACTGTACTCTAACCCAAGGGTCAACAACTCAAATCCTTATAGAGACCAGATTAGTAATGACTACTGAGATACTACAGAAGTGGTAAAAGAAAAAAGAAACAAACAAAAATATTCTGCCAAACAAATAACCAACTGGCTTACAACTCTTATATCCAAGTTTCCAGCTCCCTCCCCTCCTCCCACCTGTCACTTCCCAAACTATAGGCCCCATGAGGGCAGGGGCCATGACTATTCACTACTATACTCCCAACTCCTAGCACAGTGCCTTGGTACAAAGCAACTGGACTCGATAAATATCTGTTGAATAAATAAAATGAATGAGGATATGGACCACATGTTTATACCCCCAACACCTAATCAAATGAACAAACTGAAGAAATTTCAAATCTTCGAAAAAAATCCATTATCTGGGCATAAAGTACAACTAGTATAATTCTTCCTTTCTTGGTTATAAATGTATATTTAAACATTACATAAATTATTGAACACCAACTACACACCCAGGCACAGGTCTAGGTATTGAGGGTACAGTGGGGAACAACAAAGGTTCTGCTCACATGGTGCTTATAATCATAACCTTCACTGTCAAATAATATACTTGGAGCCAGGCACGGTGGCTCACGCCTGTAATCCAAGCACTTTGGGAGGCCAAGGCAGGAGGATGACAAGGTTGACCAGCTTGGCCAACATGGTGAAACCCCTTCTCTACTAAAAATACAAAAATTACCCAAGCATGGTAGGGGGACGCCTGTAGTCCCAGCTACTCGGGAGGCTAAGGCAGGAGAATCGCCTAAACCTGGGAGGCAGAGGTTGCAGTTGCAGTGAGCTGAGATAGCCCCACTGCATTTCAGCCTGAGCGACAGAGCAAGACTCCATCTCAAAACAAAAAAACAAATACACTTGGATTGTTAAATTCAAAGTTAATTCAACAGAATTCTGGAGAAAGTTATCTGAGATGAAAAGATGCTTTATTAATCAGATTGCAAAGTCCTTTTCAATAATTACATCCTCACATAATTTACATACTTGATGGATATAAAATATGTACATAGGTAATTATGCCAATACTAAGCAAGATGTAACATTTATAGAGAAGACCAGGAGCACACCAAATGCCATGGTTTAAGAAAGAGAATCCCACTGGCTGACAAATCTTTTGTCCTCTCAGGTTAGTAAATTACAAGTTGGAATGTGCCTGGAAATTAACACTCTGCCATACATTTTATTATGTATACACACCAAGAAATGTGGAAACATCAGGCAGAAAAACCACTTTAGAACTACTGCCTAACAAAAATAGGCAGGTATCTGGTAGAAATGTAGCATGTATACATTTTCAGGGTAATTTAACAGAAAATAATATAATGAATCACCACTGAATAATTTAAGCTGAAATTCTTTTTATGAACATTTATTATGTAGCCCTATTTCTCCATCACTAGTGAAAATGCTTTAATTCAATTATATTACACATGGAGGAAAAAATTGCCATGAAAAGATGTGAACTTTAAAATAGATTTTAAATTATAATTGGACAGAATACCCAAGTTCTACATCCATTTCCCTTTTATTATAACAAAATAGCACTGATTACTAGTTTGTTTAGGTGAACTCAGAGGTAAGTGCTCCTCCAGAGATAGCAATTCAAAAACATTTCTAGGGCCAACTGTATAAATAAAGCAGTGTATACTTTATGGAAGAGATTTGCTCTTTTAAAATGAATAAGTCAAGCTCTTAGTTTTGATTGGAACTCTCATTTTCTGACAAAGGATCTGGGAGCACAAACTTATTTATACAAAAAGCACCAGCAAACACGGCTGAGAACTGCATTTAAGATGATTATTCCAGAGAATCTGAGCAAAGCCAGCTCTTCCATGGCAGTTAACCTACCATTTGACGAGGCCCAGTAATTCCAAAGGTATTATATAAAGGACCAAAACCCCAATGTTCTAATACCATAGCACGGTTTATAACACAAGCTCTGTAGTTAGAAGGACCTGTGTTCAAACTGGTTGTCTCCTAGTTGTGCAACTCTGAACAAAATAATTTCTCTGAGTCTCTTTTTTTTTATTGGGTAATTTTTTAACTAACAGCCAGGTACTGCTCAAGGTGCTAGGAATGCAAGACGAATAAGACAAACCCAACACTACCCTCATGGTGCTGTCCTACTAACCGTCACTTACATGCAATGTGACAAATGCAAAGAGAAAGAAAATACACAGGGAATAATGAGAGCACGTTCCCTAATTCAAACAAGGTCTGGATCAGAGAAAGCTGCCTGAGAAAGTATCTCAGCTAAGATCTAAAGGAGGAGGAGTGAAGGAAATATGCTCCTACAAAGTGTCTGGGAAACAGACACTAAGAAATAGCATAAGTGATTGAGGCTCGGCCATTGGGACTGAGGGGAAATGGGGGCAAAATGAAGCAGGAGAGGTAGGGCCTTAAAAAACATGTTTGAGAGCCTGGCATTACCCTAAGAGCAATGGGCAGATAGTCACGTTTTGAATGAGAGTGACAAAATCAGATACACCATTTGAAAGATCAGCAGCAAAGAATAGTGTTTAAGAGCACATGTTTTAGGCTGGGCACAGTGGCTCACGCCCATAATCCTAGCACTGGGAGGCCAAGGCGGGCGGATCACTTCAGGTCAGGAGCTTGGGACCAGTCTGCCCAACACGGTGAAACCCCACCTCCACTAGAAATACAAAAACTAGCCAGGCATGGTGGTGCACACCTGTAATCCCAGCTACTCAAGAGGCTGAGGGAGGAGAGTCGTTTGAGCCCTGAAAGCGGAGGTTGTAGTGAGCAGAGATGCCACTGCACTCTAGCCTGGGAGACAGTGAGACTCTGTCTCCAAAAAAATAAGAGCACACACTTTGAAGTTTAATTCCTGAGTTCAAATCCTGACTCTGACTTACTAATCACACGACCTTTAGAAGTTACCTACTGGCTCACTCTGCAAGTACAACTGAACAGTACTAAGTTCACAGGGTTGTTATGAGAATTCACTAAGTTAGTATTTGTAAGGCATTTAATCCAGTGAATGGCACATAATTTTTTTTTTTTTGGAGATGGAGTCTTGCTCTGTCGCCGGGGCTGGAGTGCAGTGGCATGATCTTGGCTCACTGCAACCTCCGCCTCCCGGATTCAAGCAATTCTCCTGCCTCAGCCTCCTGAGTAGCTTGGACTACAGGCACGTGCCACCATATCCGGCTAATTTTTTATATTTTTAGTAGAGACAGGGTTTCATCGTGTTAGCCAAGATGGTCTCAATCTCCTGACCTCGTGATCTGCCCTGCCTCGGCCTCCCAAAGTGCTGGGATTACAGGTGTGAGCCACCATTCCCAGCCATAATATTTCTAAATAAGGACATTTTAAAATTCTTGCAACATTGTGGAGAGTGGTTCAGGAAGCAAAGGTAGAACTAATGGTGGGGACGCTACTTTAGGAGGCTGCCTCCAGGGGACGATGATGGCAAAAGTTACGTAGTGGTACTGAGACTACAGAGAAATTAAGGACTTTCAGAGTTGTTTGGAAGCACTAATGAACTGAATGGGTGGAAGTGGGGAGTAAAGGTATGTGTCTAAATTTTGGTTTGGGTGAATGGTAGTGTCATTTTCTGATTTGTGGACACAGGAAGAAAAAGACTTGTGGGGAAAAAGATAATGTGGTTAGTTTCTTCCCCAAATATGGATATGTCTGCTTCATATAATATGAAGATTAAATAAACTAATACACCATCTTCCATTCCAAATCTGTCAAATATGTGATTCCCAAGCAACAATGTTTTAGGGTACATAATCCTTGTCAACAATCTGAGGGTAGGAAGAAAAGCTCCTGAATTAAAGGGGTCAGATGATGGGGGCTCTCTGCTGCTCCTGACACAATGGATGCTCCTTTTCCTGTTTGCTGAAAGAACGAATTTTGCTAAACACAGCCCCACCAGACTCCTTCCTGAATGTGATACCTACTTAATTCCTAGCCTCTTTGTTTTTTTTCTTAGATGGAATCTCACTCTGTCACCCAGGCTAGAGTGCAGTGGTGAGATCTCAGCTCACTGCAACCTCCACCTCCCAGGCTCAAGCAATCCTCCCACCTCAGCCTCCCAAGTAGCTAGGACCACAGGCACATGCCACCGCACCCGGCTACTAGTTTTTGTTATTGTTGCTAGAGACGGGGTTTTGTCATGTTGCCCAGGCTGGTCTCAAACTCCTAAGCTCAAGTGATCTGCCTGCCTTGGCCTCCCAAAGTGCTGGAATTTCAGGTGTAAGTCACTGTGCCCGGCCCTTGGCCTAACTTTTAATGGTAGCCAGAAAGAGGAAAGCAGTGCCCCTTTCACTCATTTTGGTATTGGATGTCTTTCCTGTCGAGGAGTTTAATGCTTTTTTTAATTGAAAATCTGCACTCACTTGCAACACTACTTTACATTTTTATAACATTTTTTATAGCGTAAGGCAAAAAGTACACTGCTTCTATTTATAACAGCAAAAGACTGGAAACAGTCCAAATGTCCTTAATAGGGGACTGGTTGAATAAAGCATGTGACAGCCACACGATGGAGTTCTGTGCACTAGTAAAAAGAAATGAGGAAGATCTCCATAGAGTGTAGAGAGATCTCCAGGATCCAAGGTGAAATGGAGAACAGTATACATTGAAGAAAGAGAGGGGAAATATAGTTGCTTATAGAAAGGAGGGAAAAAAATGGGAGGATACCACTGGCTAATGACGATGGTAACCCGCAGGAGAGGAAAAGTGACAGGTTGGAGGAACAGAGATGGAAGCTTTCTCTTCTCTGAATATACCTGGTTTACATTCTCAACGTTAGACTCAGCGTTACATCATTATAAAACAAAATCAAATTAAAAAGAAAAAACAATCCCTAAAAATGGAAAACAAATGGAAAAAACGTATCTAAATATCGAACTGGTGGTAAAACCACACAGGGAATTGTTTCAAGTGATTTTCAAACTCAGTAATTTGATCACATATCCACTGTGGGATATGTCCTTAAAACAAATAGACCCATAAAGAAATCTGAAACTGTTAGTATTAGTCACATTAATATTGTCATTTTGAACATATAAAGAAGTTTAAAAATTAAATCAAAGAAGTAAAAACTTCATAATCTTAAAATTTGGACTGAAAACACTAATATGAATTTCTGATGTATTTTTCTCTTCCTGGTTCCATCCACTGAAAAAGTCTAGAAGTAATGACCATACTGTGGGGATGATACCCTAAGAACCCAGTGTGTGGTTTTCATATATCCACACCATTTTCCACTAAAAGAAACCAGGATTCCCCGGAGAAATGGCCAACTCCAGGCCACAGTAGAAAATGCAAGTGATGATCCCTGGACATCTCTTAGGACAGAAAGCAAGAAAGCTATTAAATAAAGACGACTGGGTCAGGCCCAGCATGATGGCTCATGCCTGTAATCCCAGCAGTCTGGCAGGCCGTGGAGGAAGCACTGCTTAAGGCCAGGAGTTCAAGATCAGCCTGAACAACGTAGCAAGACCCTATCTCTAAAAAAAAAAGTTAAGTTGGCTGGGAGCAGTAGCTCACACCTGTAATCCCAGCACTCTGGGAGGCTGAGGTGGGTGGATCACCTGAGGTCAGGAGTTCGAGACCAGCCTGACCAATATGGTGAAACCCCATCTCTATTTTAAAAAAAATAAAAATAAAAATAAAATAATTAAGTCATCAGGCGTAGTGGCTCACTTCTGTAATCCCAGCATTTTGGGAAGCCAAGGAGGGTAGATCATAGGGTCAGGAGTTTGAGACAAGCCTGGCCAACATGGGGAAACTCCATCTCTACTAAAAATGTAAAAATTAGCCGGGCGTGGTGGTGGCACATGCCTGTAGTCCCAGCTACTTGGGAAGCTAAGGCAGGAGAATCACTTGAACCCGAGAGGCAAAGGTTGCAGTGAGCCAGATCTCGCCACTGCACTCCAGCCTGGGCGACAGCTAGACTGTCTCAAAAAAAAAAAAACAAAAAAAGTATTTATCCTGTCTTTCCTGCCTAAACTATATTCAGGGTATCCTAACAGTTCTTCATAGAATAACTGATATTAATAAATATAGGAGAGGCCAGGTGCAGTGGCTCACGCCTATAATCCCAGCACTTTGGGAGGCCGAGGTGGGCAGATCACCTGGATGTCAGGAGTTTGAGACCAGCCTGACCAACAGGGAGAAACCCCGTCTCTACTAAAAATACAAAAAATTAGCTGGGCGTGATGGTACATGCCTGTAATCCTAGCTACTCAGGAGGCTGAGGCAGGAGAATCACTTGAACTCGAGGCAGGGTTCGGGGGGAAGAAGGCGCGGAGGTTGCGGTGAACTGAGATCACACCATTGCACTCCAGCCTGGGCAACAAGAGCGAAACTCCATATCAAAAAAATAATAATAATAAATAAATATTTATGTGTGTGTATATATATATATATACATATAGGAGGAATGATACAATTAGAAAATAACCATTTTGCAACCTCAATGAAATAATAATGGACCTAAGCAATAATCTAAATGGCTGCAAAAATCATTAGGTGTAAGGTTGATGGGCTGCTTCATGTGGGATAAATCAGGTTGCAAACACATGAATCCACCGGTCAATCTTAACATCACTAAAAGAGGGCACATTAGACAGGGCGTCCTCCTGATTTGACTCGACAGCAAGTGCACTGATCTCTCCTTTTTTTTTTTGAGACAGGGTTTCACCATGTTCGTCAGGCTGGTCTCAAACTCCTGACCTCAAGTGATCCGCCCACCTCTGCCTCCCAAAGTGCTAGGATTACAGGCATGAGCTGCGCCCAGCAAGGTACTTTCAACGAAAAGACTAAATCTGAATCTAATTAATTGACTAGATCTAAATACCAGTTTACAGGAAATACTGGGATACAGAAGCATGTTAAGTGACACTATAAGGATTTGGTGGGAAACGTCGATAGGACAAATGACACAGTTTCCTCAACAAATCCATCACATGGGAAAATGAAAAAGAGGGAGAAACTGTTTCATATTGAAAGAGACCTAAGGCATATAGCCACAAAATGCAATGTTCGCTTTGACAACTGACTTGAACAATCCAACTGTAAAATTCCATTTTTGAGACATCTTGTGAAATTTGAACACTGATAAGTGAAAACGACTGGAAAAGAATTATGGCTTTTTTCATTACCAGAGATAATGTTGTGTTTAAATTTTTTTAAAAGACAATACTTTATAAAACATACTTTTACATACATTTTCCTGACGGTGGATATCCAGAGGATGTCAAATAAATACTATTTAAGAGTAAGACTCCTCTGCAAAATTTCGATTTCCCCCTCTCAAAATAAAAAGATAAAGCTTTGATGTGTTATTAAAGATCACTATCCTCCATCATCATCAGCCCAACCGTATTTCCCGAGGCTCCTCTTTACACCACTGTATCTCCAGACAAACTAGACGATTTGCAGTTCTCATACTCTCCTTCTGCAGGCCTTGAAGCCCCTGGTATACCCTTCCACCATCTTTATTTGTCCAAATTCTACCCTCTTGAAGATCCATTCAAAACTTAGCTCCCGGCCAGGCACAGTGGCTCACGCCTGTAATTCCAGCACTTTGGGAGGCTGAGCCTGGAGGATCACTTGAGCCCAGCAGTTTGAGATCAGCTTGGGCAACATAGCAAAAACCTGTCTCTATTTAAGAAAAAAAAAAAAAAAAGTAAGCCAGGCACAGTGGCTCACACCTATAATCCCAGCACTCTGGGAGGCCAAGGTGGGTGGATCATCTAAGGTCAGGAGTTCAAGACCAGCCTGGCCACAATGGTGAAACTCCATTTCTACTAAAAACACTAAAAATTAGCCAAGTATGGTGGCGCATGCCTGTAATCCAAGCTACTCAAGAGACTGAGGCACAAGAATCACTTGAATCTGGGAGGCAGAGGTTGCAATGAGCTGAGATTGCGCCACTGCACTCCAGCCTGGGTGACAGAGTGAGACTCTGACTCAAAAAAAATTTTTTTAAAAAGCAAAAGAAAAAAAAATTAGCTCCTAGATAAAGCCTTCTTTAAACTTTCTATCAGAAGTAACTATTCCTGGGCCAGGTATGGTGGCTTACCAGTGTAATCCCAGCACTTCGGGAGGCCAAGGCAGACAGATCACAAGGTCAGGAGTTTGAGACCATCCCAGCCAAAATGGTGAAACCCCGTCTCTACTAAAAATGCAAAAATTAGTCAATCATGGTGGCAAGTGCCTGTAGTCCCAGCTACTCGGGAGGCTGAGGCAGAGAATCACTTGAACCTGGGAGGCAGAGGTTGCAATGAGCCAAGATCGCACCGCTGGTTTCCAGATTGGGCAACGGAGCAAGACTTGGTCTCAAAAAAAAAAAAAAAAGAAATAATTATTCCTGTAGTTTATCTATGATATCTATAACATCCTACTTTGTGATATACACTTTTTTAGGTGCACTCATGCATTTGTACAACACATAATTATTAAGTATCTACTACTGATCTGTACAACCAACAAATATTTATTGAATATCTATTATATTGTGGACCTGTGCTAGGGGCTAACTATGTTACAATGAATAGACAAACACTGCCCAAGCTGATGGAGATTACAGTCTATTAAAGTAAGACCACAATATTACACAAGAAATTACTCTCAATTATGAGAAATAGGATGAGCACAGTGGCTCATGCCTGCAATCCTAGCACTTTGGGACGCCGAGGCAGAGGATTGCTTGAGCTCAAGAGTTTGAGACCAGCCTGCTCAACACAGTGAGACCTGGTCTCTAATAAAAAATTTTAAAAATTAGCTGGGCCTGGTAGTGCACACCTGTAGTTCCAGCTACTCAGGAGGCTGAGGCAGGAAGTTAAGCCCAGGAGTTTGAGACTGCAGTGAGTTATGACAGTGCCACTGCATTCCAGCCTGGGCAACAGAGTGAGATCCTGTCTCAAAAAAAAAAAATGAGAAACGTTACAAAAAGTGTGGAACTACATGAAAGGATATAACAGAGGTATAAGCCTCAATTGGGCACATAATTTAAAATTACTTTTTTTTTTTAAGAGACAAGGTCCCCCCCCACCCCAGGGTAGGATGCAGTGGCACAATCATGGCTCACTGCAGCCTCAAACTTCTGGGCTCAAGCGATCCTCCCACCTCAGCCTCCTGAGCAGCTGGTACTACAGGTGTGCACCACCACGCTCGGCTAATTGCTTTTTTAAGAGATGGGAGTCTCCCTATGTTGCCCATGATGGTCATGAACTCCTGAGCTCAAACCATCCTTCCACCTACAGGCGTGAGCCACTGCTCCTGGCCAGGATTAATTACTTTTTAAATGAACTCACTATGTACCCCAATTTTTAACAATGCAGCTCTGTTGGAAATGTCTGAGGCTTAAGTAAAATGTGTAAAGCTATAACTTGATACACCGTAGGCCCATCCAGAGAGAAACTGATTAGGATTTGGATACTAATCCCCTAGCTCTAGGCCTACTAAGTAATACCAACCTAATACGCATTTCAGAAATAAGTATAACAGGAAAGGAAGGAATACGTAATAAAAGCATTCTGCATTTGCATCAAGGGTTTGAGATGTCGAGTATCATTACTTCCATTTTAAAGATGAAGTAACTGAGGCTCAAAAATAGAACAGGACCCAACAACATCATAACACAGAAGTCCCAGCTCCAGGGCATGTACCCGTCTTTCCCCACCCCTCCATAACTCTACAACCTCGGCCCAGAAGAGTCCTTTGGGACACAGACCTCGGACGAGGTCCTGAGCCCTTCCCAGAAGGCTTTGCAGCGCCGCGGAGAACCCTGGGATACAAATGGATAAACAAATCCAAGGTAAAAGTCTAGACCTGGGCCCGAGAAACAGCCTCTTATGCCAGCCAAGTATTCTTCGGCTCGTTTGTGTGCTTACCTTTCCTGGAGCTCCCACTATCGGGGGCCTCACTAACCCCTGCAAAGGCCGGGAACAGCGCCATGACCGCAGGCCGCACTGCCGTTCCTCTCTACAGAAATGGCGCCGGCGAGCGAACGCCGGTCCGAGGACCCCGCCGTCGCGGTGCACTCTGGGAAATGTGGTTTTCCCGGCGCTTTCTAGGGCTTGACCCCGAAGAGGGAGGGGCGGGGCCCAGAGGGGAGGGTCGTCATGGCACGAGGACAAGGCGGGGCAGGGAGGCAGGGCAAAGCAGGACGGGGCGGGGCCAAGGGGAGCTGGGCAAGGAGTGAAGGCTTCCTAGTGCTTGGGACACTGTGAGAACCCGAACTGCGAAAATCGGGGGAGGGAATTGTTCACCGCGGAAAGAGACTGAGGAAATTGGGATTCCAATTCGACTCCTAAATTTAGACCATCCCTTGCTAACCGGGTCAACTTAAAGTCTCTAAGCATTAGTTTCCTTATCTGCAAAATGTTGAGAAGATTAAACGAACATATTTATAAAAGGCCTAGCATTGAGTCCGGCCCATGAAAAGCACTTAATATATGTTAGCTATTATGTGAGTTACGATTGCTAATTCGGTTGAAAATCATGTAAGGTATCCAAACTTCAATCAGGTTGCCATATAAAATGCCCCAGAACACGGAAAAATGGAAAGTCCCATCAAGTTCAAGGGTCTTTTGATAGTTAGAAAATATCTGACTATGAAGTATTCTGGACTCCCGTCCCCACTCCCCCTAAAAAAATCTAATTACACCTGCTACCAGAAATAGAGAATAAAGGAACAACTTAGAAGACTCTGTACCACCAAGAAACAATTAGCCAAATCTAGAATGTAGGAAATTATAGAAAACAACTGTGTTTCCTTAACACATCGATGGCTTTAAGAGGGCAGGAGACTGTAATAGATTCGAAGATCTTACAGATGCATCAAGCAAATGCAATATGTGGCCTCATGATGATTCTAATTGGACAAATTGTAAAAAGACCTTTTTAAAATAGATGGAGAAATAAGAAGGTAGGCAGAGTACAAGCAATTCACAAGTAATCCTTGTGAATTCTGCTAGATGTACTAAGGTACTAATATCACCCAGGTGACCTTTATTTATTTATTTATTTTGAGGCAAGGTCTCCCTCTGTCGCCCAGGCTGGAGTGCAGTGGTATGATTTCTGCTCACCCTCAAACTCCCCGATTCAAGCAATCCTCTCACCTCAGCCTCCCAAGTAGCTGAGACCACAGGCATACACCACCATGTCTGGCTAATTTTTTTTTTTAATAGAGACAGGGTTTCACCGTGTTGCCCAGGCTGGTCTCGAATTCCTGAGCTCAAGCAATCCACCCCCCTTGGCCTCCCAAAGTGCTGGGATTACAGGCCTTAGCCACCACACCCAGCCTGAGATGACTTTTTAAAGTTCTTATATATTAGAGATATGTACTGAAGTTTTTGCAAGTGAAAATAGATAAATGAAGATATATTTATTGGGATCCCAGGAAGTTAAAGATCTTTAGTTAGATAGGAAATACATTAGAAACCAGAGGTGCAAATGTAATCATCTAATCAAGGGATGGATGGACTCTGATGAAGGCTGCAGACCTTCATGAGAATTAGTTTCTGTGAGTACAAAATAGACGCCCTTAAAGCTTTGAAGTCCCTGGCCGAGTACTTACAAAAAGGAGCTTAGTATGACAATAGGGGCAGTAATTCCTGTATGTCTGCAACTTTAAATCTCAGGTTCTGCCAAAATCTTTGACTCTAAGTTACATCAATTAATTGGGGCAGCATTTGTCTTTCTTAGCAGATCACGTCAGGTAACTGGGATGGAAATAGTCTATCCCAATGCCTCCTATCTTTCCACCCCAGAAAAGTAAGAATTAATATAGAAGTTTTAAGAAATTAAAACCATAATAATGTATCCATAATATGAAGATATCTGGGTATATTAGGTATATTGTGTACTTACAAATGTGTAAGAGAATGTGGGTCAAGAGACCCTCCTCATAAGAACAACTGAAAGTGTATAATCAAGTAACTGATATAGATTCCTGGTTTTAAGTTAAAATCTTTTTGTGTTTGTTTTGGTTTTGAGACAAGGTCTCACTTTCTCACCCAGGCTGGAGTGCAATGGTGTGATCATGGTTCACTCCAGTCTTGACCATCTGCCTCAGCATCCCAAAATGCTGGGATTACAGGTGTGAGCCACCATGCCTGGTGGTAAATTGAAATCTTAATGAGGTTTAAGCAGTTTCAGGATATCCAAGAGAATCTAAAGCTCACCATATATGTAAGTGTAATTGATTAGTTTTATAAGAATAATAGGGTCCTATCGCCGGAGCTTGAGGGAGGCTGCAGATTCCATTTCAAGGCAGCTCTGAGCTCACAGAATAGACACCATAAGCAAAGCTCACCTTCCCTAGTTGAAAAAAAACTATGGACAAGAAGTTAGAAGCCTTGGAATGAGTATAAATAATGGCTGTTCAGCAGAGAAATCCATGTCCTCTCGCCAGAGGGCCTGTTTTTACTATGATATAAAAATCAGGTCACGTACTTTCTTTCTGTTTTGTGTGTGTGTGTGTGTGTGTGTGTGATGGAGTTTCACTCTGGTGCCCAGGCTGGAGTGCAGTGGTACGACCTTGGCTCACTGCAACCTCCGCCTCCCAGGCTCAAGTGATTCTGTGCTTAAGCCTCCCCAGTAGCTAGGATTACAGGTACCTGCCACCACTCCCGGCTAATTTTTGTATTTTTAGTAGAGACTGGGTTTCACCATTGGCCAGGCTGGTCTTGAACTCCTGACCTCAAGGATCCGACTGCCTTGGCCTCCCGAAGTGCTGGGATTACAGGCGTGAGCCACTGCACCCAGCCAGGTCATTATATTGGAAAGCAGTCATAGACAAGAACTGCATGAGTGAATGGGCATGGCTGTGTTCCAGTTAACTTTATTTATAGAAAAAAGCAGTGGGTCCACAGGCCAACCCCAAAGAGTCATACAATATATTGGACAGTGTTTAACCACCTTTATAAACTGAAACACACATTACTCAAGACCCCTTAAAAATTATTGCTAAAACTTATTAGACTTATAAATGAAATAACATTTGTAAGCTGAACTTGAATATTTAAGAATATTACTCTTCAATTAAAACATTTATTCCTTTTGTTTTTTCTGCTTTTGTTGCCCAGGCTGGAGTACAATGGCACGATCTCAGGTCACTGCAACCTCCACCTCCCAAGCAATTCTCCTGCCTCAGCCTCCCAAGTAGCTGGGATTACAGGCATGCACCACCAGGCCTGACTAATTTTTGTATTTTTGGTAGAGATGGGGTTTCACCATGTTGGCCAGGCTGGTCTCGAACTCCTGACCTCAGGTGATCCACCTTCTTGGGCCTCCCCAAGTGCTGGGATTACAGACGTGAGCCACTGCACCCGGCCTAAAACATTTATTTCTTTGTATCCAACAACTTTTCAGGAAATGAGCAGGGCAGAGGAACAGGTTAAACACCAGGGGATACAGTCAACAAAACCCTGATTGTGGGAAACTGTGTTGATCAAACTACCGGGTTTCTTCAATAAATGAAGTACGAGGGAAAAAAATAATGTGAGAGAGCCAAAGAGGGAGGTTATGGTTTGAAGATTTGTCCCCTCCAAAATTCATGGTGAAACCTAATCACCAGTGTAATAGTATTAAGAAATGGGACCTGGGAGGCTGAGGCAGGAGAATCCTTTGAACCCGGGAAGTGGAAGATGTAGTGAGCCAAGATTGTGCCACTGCACTCCAGCCTGGGCAACAGAGTGTGACTCCATCTCCAAATAAATAAATAAATAAATAGAAGTGGAGCCTTTAGGAAGTGATTAATTCATGAGGACAGAGCTCTCAAAGAGCTGGAGGTAACTAGTGTTGTTCCCTTTTTGCCCTTCCACCTTCTTCCACATGAGGACCTGGCAATATTGATGACATCTTAAAAGCTCAGAGAGGCCATCACCAGACGCCAAACCTACCTGCACCTTCTTGGACTTCCCAGCCTCCAGAACTGTGAGAAATAAATTTCTGTAATGTATAAATTTCCCAGTTTCAGATATTTTGTTATACCAGCACCAACAGACTAAGGGACTTATAAGTTCAGAGGCTTAAGAGACATATTGACCCTACATAGTATTATACAGATCTAATTTGGATTCTGATTCAAGCAAATCATGTAAGTAAAATGATGACATTAATGGAATAGTTGAAAATTTGGACACTGTCTGGATATTTGATAACATTAAGGAATTATTGTTAAAATCTTAAAGGTATGATAATGGCATTATGGTGCATATATTTTTTTAAAGGGTCTCTGTCTTTTACACGTACATACTGAAATACAAGTGAAATGATATAACACATAGACTTCAAATTAATACTAGAAGGGAGTTCATGGGTGGCAGTATGGTGGAAACAAGATCGGCCTGGGTTGATAATTTCTGAAGCTGTATTAATGTGTACATGGGAATTCATACACTATTTTGTCCTTTTTTATTAAGTATATTGAAACGTTCCCTAATATAAACTTTTTAAACTAGTATTTTAAAAGTTGGTTCTTTTTAAAAAGTATAAGGCCAGGTGCAGTGGCTCACACCTGTAATCCCAGCATTTTGGGAGGCTGAGGCAGGCGGATCACAAGGTCAGGAGTTCGAGACCAGTCTGACCAACATGGTGAAACCCTGCCTTTGCTAAAAATGCAAAAATTAAGCTGGGTGCGGTGGCTCATGCCTGTAATTCTAGCACTTTGGGAGGCCGAGGAGGGTGAATCACCTGAGGTCAGGAGGTTGAGACCAGCCTGATCAACATGGTGAAACCCCACCTCTACTCAAGATACAAAAATTAGCCAGATGTGGTGGTGGTGCCTGTAATCCCAGCTACTTGGCAGGCTGAGGCAGGAGGATTGCTAGAACCTGGGAGGCGGAGGTTGCAATGAGTGAAGATAGTGCCACTGCACTGCAGCCTGGGGGACAGAGCGAGACTCCATCTCAAAATAAATAAATAAATACATACATATATACAATAAAATGAAAAATATAAATAAAAATACAAAAATTAGCCAGGCATGGTGGTGTGTGCCTGTGATCCCAGCTACTCAGGAGGCTGAGGCAGGAGAATCGCTTGAACCCAGGAGGCAGAGGTTGCAGCAAGCCAAGATCCCACCACTGCACTCCAGCCTGGGTGACAGAGTAAGACTCCGTCTCAAAAACAAAAGTGTAACAGGGCCAGGTGCCATGGCTCACACCTGTAATTCCAGCACTTTGGGAGGCCGAGGTGGGAGGATCTCTTGAGGCCAGGAGCTCAAGACCAGCCTGGGCAACATTAGGAGACTCCTTTTCTACAAAAAAAAAAAAAAAAAGAAAGAAAGAAAAGAAAAGAAAAAAAAATTAGCTGAGCATGATGGTGCATGTCTACAGTCCCAGCTAAGTATCCTTATACTACATCTCACATTTCAGTAAACAAATTCAAGTTGATTTCTGTCACTTGCAGCTAAGAGTCCTAAATGCTACAGAATGAACAAATGAATGAATAAATAAATGATACCTTTCCACACTCAAAGTCACAATCCCAGAACCTGAGGGTACTCCAATTATTAATAGTTTGAATGACAAATGACATTTTTAAAAGGGTCTACTCAGAACATGTATAAACAAACTCCATTCATTTTAAGAGGGAAAGAATCCTCACTGACTAATCAAGAAAACTGGAGAAACGGGTCTATCGGCTCCATCCATCTTAAGGAATTTTCTGGTAGTTCCCGTGAAGTTGAATGAAAGAAAATGTGCCCTTTGGAAATCAGAAATATCAGCAAGGAAATAAAAGAGCCTGAGCCGCTTCATTGGTGTGATCTTTTTTCTGTTTTATTTTGTTTTGTTTTGTTTGGGGGTGATGGGGTTCTCAGGTTGGCAATGTCTTAAGATGTGGACACAATCCCAAGTAACAGATCTTCAGTCATAACTAAACCAGCCTATTTATGCCTAACTCACAATTCACGCACTCTAGAACCTGCTAAAATATGTAAGGTTTTGAAAAGTTATGCAGAAATTAGAGAAGAATGACATCAATAACTTAATAAGTGTACAGCCATCTAGAATAATCATTAAGAGAACCCTGCTTAGGTTTACTGTCCTATATGGAGGCTGGTGTATTCTGGATGAGGACATTTTTAAGAACCTTTGATAAGAGTGGTTTTAACCAGTTTTAAAAGGTTAGATAAATCTTCTCGGGTAGCTTACTCTTAAACTAGCACTCTTCCAAAATGTTCTGAAATGGTTTTCAGCTTTTGTGATTATAGTTCTTCCAGAAGGTGGTATGTTTTATGTTATATTGATAGTGAAAGAGAGCAATGAAACAACACAAACCTCTTTTTAAAAAATAATTTTAAAATAGGCAAATAGTTAAATCCCCACTGTTCAGGCTGCCTTTCTTTGACTAGAAAAATGACATTTTAAGAACTGGTTTGGTCCCAGTCTCCATTTAAAATCTCTTTTATCTTGTTGACTTTTGTCTCTCTGGCAATTCTCCTGGCCAGAGAATTGGCTGGTTTCTGTCTTCCCCCTTGTATTCCCATCTGTACCTTTCTTCCTTGCCTCCTCTCATTGCCAAAAAGAGGGAAAGTGTGAATTTTTTCACCTGCAAATTGCCAGTTACCGGGGAAAGTATCCAAAGGAAACTTGTTTTCACCTTTTGCCTACTTATTTAGGAATACAGGGAGGAACTATTCTCTCCTATCATTTTGCATGATACAAGAAAAGTTTTCAATACAGAAAAGTATAAAAAAGATGGGAAATGATCACCCATGTTTCCATTACCCAAAGACAAATATTATTTTGGGGTTTCTTTTGTTTTTTATTTTATTATTATTTTTTATTATTCAGACAGTCACCCTCTGTCACTCAGGCTGGAGATCAATGATGAGATTACAGCTCACTGCAGCCTCAACCTTCTAGGCTCAAGGGATCTTCCTGCCTCAGCCTCCTGTGTAGCTGGGACCACAGGCGCACATCATCACGCCAGCTAATTTTTAAATTTTTGTAGAGATGGGGTCTCATTTTGTTGCCCAGGCTTTGTTTTGTTTGTTTAAAGATGGAGTCTTGCTCTGTTGCCCAATCTGGAGAGCAATGGTACAATCATAGGGCATTGCAGCCTCAAGCTCCTGGGCTCAAGCAATCCTCCTGCTTCAGCCTCCTGAGTAGCTGGGATTACAGGTCTTTCTTTCTTTTAGGGTTTCCCAGTGTCTTAGATTACGGATAAATTTTTTCATCATAGTTGTGATTGCTCTTCCTCTTAATGTTATACATAAGCATTTCTGTTTTATTACAAACCTCATAAACATGTATTATTAGGTTGGTGCAAAAGTAAATGCAGTTTTTGCCATTCCTTTCAATGAGGAATGGCAATGAAAGTAATATTTCATTCAATGGATGGAATTACAATATACTTACTCCCTGTAGCTATTTAGCAAACCTCACCTCTTATGTCACCTCATCAGTGTTATCTTTGAGTTCTCCAAACTGTGAACTGGCTGGTCAGTAGTGTCAACCATATTTTATTTTATTTTATTTTTCGAGACGGAGCCTCACTCTGTCACTCAGGCTGGAGTGCAGTGGTGTGATCTCCGCTAACTGCAACCTCCGCTTCCCGGGTTTAAGTGATTCTCCTGCCTCAGCCTCCCGAGTAGCTGGGATTACAGATGCCTGCCATCATGCCAGGCCAATTTTTGTATTTTTAGTAAAGACGGGGTTTCATTATGTTGACCAGGCTGGTCTTGAACTCCTGACCTGAAGTGATCCATCCACCTCTGCCTCCCAAAGTGCTGGGATTACGGGCGGGAGCCACTGTGCCCTGCCAACCGTAGGATTTTAAGTTGTAGCTTGTCCACCAGCAGCCAAGAGAGACACTGGTGATAATGGACAGCCACTTCACTGGAGAATGAGGAATGAGATAGAGCTATGAAAAGAGCAACCAGGAGGGGCACAATGACTCTTTTTTTTTTTTTGAGACAGAGAGTCTTGCTCTGTCACCCAGGCTGGAGTGCAGTGCTGAGATCTCAGCTCACTGCAGCCTCTGCCTCCCTGGTTCAAGTGATTCTCCCACCCCAGCCTCCCAAGTAGCTGGGACTACAGGCACATGCCAACACGCCTGGCTAATTTTTTTTTTTTTTGGAGGTGTCACCATGTTAGCCAGGATGGTCTTGATCTCCTGACCTCGTTATCCACCTGCCTCAGTCTCCCAAAGCACTGGGATTACAGGCTTGAGCCACCGCACCCAACCCACAATGACACTTTCTAAAACAAGTACAGCCAGGTGCTCATGCCTGTGATCCCAGCACTTTGGGAGGCCGAAGCGGGCGGGTCACCTGAGGTCGGGAGTTCGAGATCAATCTGACCAACATGGAGCAATCCCATCTCTCCTAAAAATACAAAATTAGTCTAGTGTGTTGGTGCATGCTTGTAATCCCAGCTACTCGGGAGGCTGAGGCAGGAAAACTGCTTGAACCCAAGAGGCAGAGGTTGCGGTGAGCTGAGATGGCGCCATCGCACTCCAGCCTGGGCAACAAGAACGAAACTCCATCTCAAAAAAAAAAAAAAAAAGACTAATATACTTCAGATAATAAAGGCATGGTTCTACTCAATGCATATTCAGCAAAGGCCATCCACTGTATTCCAACGGTACATAGAGACATCTCTACAAACAAGTCTGCCTGAAGAGTTAAGTGCAAAGATAATCTATAAATGAACAAAGGATTACTAGCAGCACTGCGGAGGTGGAGATTAACTCTGTCCCTTTGGAAGGCTCCGAGGAGGTGGAGCTCCTTACCTGGGTCTTGCAAATGAGAAGTAGTCAAAGGAGAAAACAAGCATAGGCAGAGAGAGCAGCATGCAGAGAAGTCCCAGGTTAGAAAACAACAAGGTGTGTATTCAAGGATCCTCATGGGTTCTCTGGCTGCAGTGTAATGGGAGAGGTTGGGAGCCTCTGAAGACTGGAATCAGGTGGTGAAGAATCCTGATGTCATGGGTTGTTTAATCATTTGTCTAGTCTTTGTCCCTGGTTCTTCCCTGTGTTAAACTCTAAATCTTTGGAATTTCCCAGTGATAGAATAGGAGTGGCTTTGTTATTCACGGTGGGCCCCTGACCACACCTGAGTTTATGCTAACAATATGACTCCAAGGGCAGATGCCTGGAAAGACCAACTCTGTGATTAGAGAGTAGGTGCTCCTAGGGAGTGACCTCCAGGGAGTAAAGGTGGCTAGAGACTGAATTTGATCATGCTGAATAACGAGGCAATAATTCAGTCCAGCGTTCCTCTGTCATGAAACCCCAATAAAACTCTGGACACAGGCTGGGAAGGTTCCTGGTCAGTAAACACATCAGCATGCATCCTGATTCTGACAGCACAAAAATTCTACATTCAAGACTCTCCCAGAACTGTCATTTGGCTAGTCTTGATGGATATCGTTTTTTTTTTTGAACACAGTCTCTGTTACCCAGGATGCAGCACAATCTCTGCTCACTGCAACCTCCGCCTCCCAGGCTCAAGGGATTCTTGTGCCTCAGCCTCCTGAGTAGCTGGGATTACAAGTGTGTGCCACTATGCCCAGCTATTGTTTGTATTTTTAGTAGAGATGGGTTTTGCCGTGTTGGCCAGGCTAGTCTCGAACTCCTGGCCTCAAATGATTGACCTCCCTTGGCCTCCCAAAGTGTTGGGATTACAGACATGAGCCACTTCGCCTGGCCCTGATCTGTAACCTTTATAATAAAACTGTAGTAGTAAATACAGCATTCTCCTGAGTTCTGCGAGTCATTCTAGGGAATTATTGAGCCCGAGGGTATCATGGAAACTCCCAAATTTGTTGCCACTTGAGCCACTAGGTGTGATGGCTCACACCTGTAATCTCAGCACCTTGGAAGGCTGAGGCGGGAGGATCTCTTGAGTTCAGGAGTTCAAGACTAGCCTGAGAAATATGGTGAATCCTCATCTCTAGAAAAAATACCAAAATATTACCCACGTGTCATGGCACATGCCTGTATTCCCAACTACTTGGGAGAGTGAGGTGATAATCAGGATGAGCCCAGGAGGTCGAGACTGCAGTGAGCTGATACTGTCCCACTGCATTCCAGCCTGGGTGACAGAGCAAGACCCTGCCTCAAAAAAAAAGAAAAAAGAAGGAAGGGCCAGGCGCGGTGGCTCACGCCTGTAACCGAGGTGGGTGGATCACCTGAGGTCAGGAGTTCAAGACCAGCCTGGCCAACATGGTGAAACCCCATCTTTAAAAAAAAAAAAAAAAGGAAGGAAGGAAGGAAGGGAGGGAGGGAGGGCGAGAGAGAGAAAAAAAGAAAGAATGAGTGGCCTGGGGACCTCTGGAGCTTGCAGCTTGCATCTGAAATCAGGACGGTCTAGGTGGGAACTATGCCCTTGAGCCTGTGGACTCTGTGTTTATTCTGGGTGCCTCACATAAGAATTGCATTGCTGGCTGGGTACAGTAGCTCACTCCAGTAATCTCAGCACTTTGGGAGGCTGAGGTGGGTGAATCACTTGAAGTCAGGAGTTTGAGACCAGCCTGGCAAACATGACAAAACCCTGTCTCTACTAAAAATACAAAAATTATCCAGGCGTGGTAGCGCACGCCTGTAATCCCAGCTACTAGGGAGGCTGAGACAGGGGAGTCACTTGAGTCCAGGAGGCAGAGGTGGCAGTGAGCCAAGATTAGGCCACTGCACTCCAGCCTGGGCAACAAATTGAGACTCCTTCTCAAAAAAAAAAAAAAAAAAAAAAAGAATTGCATTGCAGTATTGTATCATGCATAGACCCTATTTCAAAGCGTTTTAAGTACAGCAATATCAAATACTTGTGTTTTAGAAAAACCAGTCTGTGGCAGCATAAAGAATGGATTAGACGGTAGAATATGAAGGAGAGTGTGTGGCAGATGGCTAGGAATCAGGAGGCTCAATAAACCAGGCCAATATACAGTGATCAGGAGTGAGACTGTTCTTTTTGAGTTAACTTTTAGGACAACAGTGTGTTTAAGAGAATGAATTACAAACATCTCTGTGAAACACGTGTGCGAACAGGCAGATGAAAGAGCAGCGCCCCCAGGGGTTAGTTCTGCATGTGACCAGCCTGGCCTGGGACAGGAGGAAGATAGCAGTATATTGGCACTTTTGATTATATCACTTTCAATTATTGGCGATCTAAAGGATTTGGGTCTTTTAAAGATACATTTTCCTTTTCAGTGTTTGGGAAGAATTTAAAGATACAAAATAATAAAACAGGCCCCATGCAGGGGCTCATGCCTATAATCCCAGCACTTTGGGAAGCCAAGGTGGGCAGATTGCTTGAGCATAGGAGTTCGAGACCAGCCTGAGCAACATGGCAAAACTCTGTCTCTACAAAAAATACAAAAGTTAGCCAGGCGTAGCGATGCACCCCTGTGGTCCCAGCTACTTGGGAGGCTTGAGCCCAGGAGGTTTGAGGTTGCAGTGAGCCAAGACCACACTACTGCACTCCAGCCTGGGTGACAGAGTGAGACCCTCTCTCAAAAAATAAATTAATAAATAATAATAATAACACAAATGATCATGCGCTCTCTCCTACCCCCAGTTTAGCACATGCTAACATTTTCTTCACTTGTTCTATCTGTGCTTACTTGCTTTCTATTTAAATCAATGGCTCTCAACATGATGGTGTGGGGAGTGGGGGTGGTGTGGGGGAAGCAATTTTATTTCCCAGGAGACATTTGGCAAAGGCCAGAGATACTACTGGTTGTCACAATTTGGGGTGCTATTGGCATCTAGAGGGGAGAGGCCAGGGATGCAGCCCAGGACAGCCCCTACCACAAAAAAATTATCTGGTCTCAGCCAGGCATGGTGGCTCATGCCTGTAATCCCAGCACTTTGGAAGGCCAAGGCGGGCAGATCACCTGAGTTCGGGAGCTCGAGACCAGCCTGACCAACATGGAGAAACCTTGTCTCTACTAAAAATACAAAATTAGCTGGGCGTGGTGGTGCATGCCTGTAATCCCAACTACTCAGGAAGCTGAGGCAGGAGAATCGCTTAAACCTGGGAGGTGGAGGTTGCAGTGAGCTGAGATCGCGCCACTGCCCTCCAGCCTGGGCAACAAGAGTGAAAGTCTGTGAAAAAAAAGGGAAAAAAAAGAATAATCTGGCCTCAAATGTCAATAGTGCTGAGACTGAAAAACTCCAACCCAAACCCAAATGCACTGTCCCTCCACCGTCTCCCCCAAGGCAACTATTATCATGAGTTAGGTCTAAGGACGGAGGGGTTTCGTGTATTGGTTTTTTGGGTTTTTGTGACATTTATTTTTCTGCTGAATTCCTCGGGTTCAACCTTTTGAAACGTTTAGTTAACTCAGTTTCTTCTACAGGGTTGAAAGTACCCAACGTCATGGCTCAGAACATGACACCCCAAAATAGGACACCTTAGCATCCTAAGGATTTTAAGCTGAAGGAAGTCAAGAAAACTCAGAACAGAAAGGTCACTCTCTGACCTTTTCCTGCCTTTCTCCCCTGAAACATGGCCATAGGAAAATGTTCTGACCTACCTCCCACAAAGTAGGTCATAAGACCCTCGTGTGATCAGTGTCCTGTCCTGTTCCCAGAGGAAAGGAATAAAGTCACAGAGATGTCAAGAAGAAACTTCTGGGTGCAGTGGCTCATGCCTGTAATCCCAGCAGTTTAGGAGGCTGAGGCAGGCAGATCATCTGAGGTCAGGAGTTCAAGACCAGCCTGGTCAACATAGTGAAACCTGTCTCTCCTAAGAATACTTCTGTATTTTTAGCTGGGCGTAGTGGTGCACACCGGTAATCTCAGCTACTTGGGAGGCTGAAGCGTGAGAATCGCTTGAACCCAGGTGGTGGAGGTTGCAATGAGCTGAGATAGCACTACTGCACTCCAGCCTGGGCAACAAGAGCAAAACTCTGTCTCAAAAAAAAAAAAAAAAAAGAAGAAGAAGAAGAAGAGTTTGAACAAGCAGGCCTTGCTAAGCTCCCCCAGTTTATCACCTTGAGGTCATCCCCTTTTGTCCTCTAATCATACTTCAGCACAGTTGTCCATAAAAATGCCGGGTTTTCCCTGGGTCTTTGAGTCCTCATTTCTGAAGGCTCCTATGTCAGAAAACATTGGCTAAATAAATTTGTCGTGCTTTGCTCTTGTCAATCTGTCTCCTGTTATAGGAGTGCCAGTCATGTACCTCGTGATGGGTGAGGAAAAGATATTACTTTTTCTCCCCTACACCAACAAAGACATCACTGTCATTGTCAAAAAAGTATAATTATAAAGGTGCTGCCTTTCTACACACACACATACACACACACTCACACACACACACCCCAAACACACATAACACCCCAAACATACACACCCTCCAAACACAGGCAGAGCCATCTAGTAACCACTGTTAGCCTCCACTGACCCCTTTCTCAAGCCAGACTGGGTTGTGCTCCTAAGAATGGGAGAGGAGAAGGCCGGGCACAGTGGCTCATGCCTGTAATCCCAGCACTTCGGGAGGCTGAAGTAGGCTGATCACTTGAGTCCAGGAGTTCAAGAGCAGCCTGAGCAACACGGTGAAGCCCCATCTCTACAAAAACACAAAAATTAGCCAGGCATATGACACCTACCTGTAGTCCCAGCTACTCAGGAGGGAGGCAGAGATGAGAGGATTGCTTGAGCTAAGGTTGCGCAATTTCACTCAGCCTGGGAGACAGAGCAAGACTCTGTCTCAAAAAGAAAGAAAGAAAGAGCCAGACACTGTGGCTCATGCCTGTAATTCCAACACTTTGGGAGGCCAAGACGGGTGGATCACGAGGTCAACAGATTGAGACCATCCTGGCCAACACGGTGAAACCCCATCTCTACTAAAAAAATACAAAAATTAGTTGGGTGTGGTGGCACATGCCTATAATCCCAGCTACTTGGGAGGCTGAGGCAGGAGAATCGCTTGAATCCGGGAGATGGAGATTGCGCTGAGCCAAGATTGCACCACTGCACTCCAGCCTGGCAACAGAGTGAGACTCTATCTGAAAAAGAAAGAAAGGAAAGAGAGAGAGAGAGAAGAAAGAAAGAAAGAAAGGGAGCGAGAGAGAGAGAAAGAAAGAAAGAGAAGAAAGAAAGAAAGAGAAGAAAGAAAGAAAGAGAAGAAAGAAAGAAAGAAAGAAAGAAAGAAAGAAAGAAAGAAAGAAAGAAAAAGAAAGAAAGAAAGATCTCTCCTTTATTTACTGTGGTATAATCACCAGGAATAAGATTAGACGACACAGGGCCAGATCTTTCAGCCCTGACCAAAAGGTAACAAGTATTCCCGCCTTCATCAAGCCTCCTTCCTGGACGCTGCTGCCAGGAGTCCATCCTACCACATCATGTGGTTGACTCTTCCACAGAACAGAGTGTGAGTTTAGTAACAGCTACTAGAACAGGGTCACCAAAGGTAGACTTATTAAGCAAAGATGATCTAATGCAAATCACAGTTTTACAAACAACTTATAAACAGATGTTTGTGATCTGGAAGACCAAAAACAAGAATTTAGGGTTAATATTGAAATGATATTTCAATGCCAAAAAATAATAATAATTAAAATGAAAAAAATCACAAACATAGCTCCCTATGTTTTTATTTAAAAAATAAGAAGCATAAGTATCTTCCAACTGTATGTTAAGTACTGTGCTCTACACTGGTGATCAAATATCATCTCCAGGTGAGGGATGCCTCTAAGGCTATCATCATCTACAAAAAGAGACACATTCATTAGCAAATAATGTTCATAAGATGATGTGATGGATGATGTGATTGACATTCCATCATCTTATGAATATTATTTGAATGGGCAATGAAAGGGATGGTTTTTCATTATAACTGCAGCAGAGATGAAATCAAAGACTTGGCCGGGCATGGTAGCTCACGCCTGTAATCCCAGCACTTTGTGAGGCCAAGGCAGGCGAATCATCTGAGGTCAAGAGTTCGAGACCAGCCTTGCCAACATGATGAAACCCAGTCTCTACTAAAAATACAAAAATTAGCTGGGCACGGTGGCACACTCCTGTAATCCCAGCTACTTGGGAGGCTGAGGCATGAGAATCACTTGAACCCTGAAGGCGGAGATTGCAGTGAGCCTAGATATTGCCACTGCACTCTAGCCTGGGCGACAGAGACTGTGTCTCAAAAAAAAAAAGAAAAGAAATTAAAAACTCCATGTATAATAGTAACACCCTTCTTCATCATGCCCAAACTGCCGTTTATAACCTTGTAATAAGAGCTGAGAACATCCTTTAAATTAAAATAGTCGTGTCAACCTGCCCTACCAAGTTTTAAATGTATTGTTTAGTATTCTATAGCAATTTAAATGGCATGGCACTGGTATTACACTAGGTAGACATAAAACAGAATAAAGACCAGGCGTGATGGCTCACTTCTGTAATCTCAGCACTCTGGGAGTCTGAGGTGGATGGATTGCCTGAGCTCAGGAGTTTCAGACCACCCTAGCCAACATGGCAAAACCTGTCTCTACTAAAAATACAATAATTAGCTGGGTGTGGTGACGCAGGCCTGTAGTCCCAGCTATTCGGGGCTGAGGCACAAGAATCACTTGAATCCAAGAAGCGGAGGTTGCAGTGAGCCAAGACCACGCCACCACACTCCAGCCTGGGTGACAGAGCAAGATCCTGTCTCAAAAACAAAAAAACAAAACAAAACAAAACACAATAGAATAGAGAATACAGAAACAGAATTTCGTTTATCATAAGTATGGTACTTCAAATCAGTGAACAGAGTATACATTATTCAATTAATGATCTTAAAATAAATTTTAATTATTGGGGAAAGCTATATTGTATTCCTAGTTCTCTGTAATACCAAATAAATTCTAGTTGGATCAAGTATTTTTCAAAATGTGCAAAAACCAGAAGAAAATATACGTATTTTTAAAATTTTGGGGCAAATAAGACCTTCCAAATATGACACCAAAGCTAGACATTTTAACAAGGACATGTTGGTTGATAGATCTTACTCAAATAAAATGTAAAACTTCTGAACTACAGAAAAGTGTCAAAAACAAATATAAACAGCTAAGCAACAAAATTTTTAAAAAACACTATTTACACTATCTAGGACTAATATTTTTAAGACATATAGAGTTCTTATGAAACACAAGAAAAATGTGAGTCTCTCCCATAAAATGGGTAAATGAAATAAAAATGCAATTCACAGGCTGGGTGTGATGGCTCACTCCTGTAATCCCAGCACTTTAGGAGGTCAAGGCAGTGGATTGCTTGAGGCCCAAGTGTTCTAGACCAGCCTGGCCAATATGGCAAAACCCTGTCTCCAGTAAAAATACAAAACTTAGCCGGGCATGGTGGCACATCTCTAATCCCACCTACTCTGGAGGCTAAGACATGAGAATCACTTGAGCCCTGGAGGCGGAGGTTGCAGTGAGCTGAGACCGTCCCACTGCACTCCAGCCTGTGTGACAGAGCAGGACTCTGTCTTAAAACAAAAATGCAATTCACAAAAGAAGAGACGCAAATAATCGTGAAAAGATATGATTCTTATTAATAATCAAAGATGTGCAAATTTCATCACAAATAAATGATAGCAAAGATTAAAAAGACTGAAAATACTGGGGAAAGCAGGCATGATTATGGACTGATGGTGAGGAGATAACTAGGTAGAAATCTTCTGCATGGGAATTTGGTTTTTTGTTTTTGTTTTGTTTTGTTTTGTTTTGTTTTTGTTGAGATGGAGTCTTGCTCTGTCGCCAAGCTGAAGTGCAGTGGTGTAATCTCAGCTCACTGCAACCTCCACCTCCCGGGTTCAAGCGACTCCCCTGCCTCAGCCTCCTGAGTAGCTGGGACTACAGGCATGCACTACCATGCATGTATTTGTATTTGTATTTTTAGTACAGACACAGTTTCACCATGTTGGCCAGGCTGGTCTCAAACTCCTGACCTCAGGTGATCCACCCTCCTCGGCCTCCCAAAGTGCTGGAATTACAGATGTGAGCCACCATGCCTGGCCAAATTTGGTAATATGTATTTTAAAAATCACAAAAGCAATAAAAAAAAAAAGATCTAGGCTGAAGGGAAGAGAACAAGGTAAAGGCAATATTTTTGAACTAGCAAGTCCTTATTTAGATGTTTATATTTTATTTTCCCTTTTTTTTTTTTTCCTATAGAGACAGGGTTTTGCAATGTTACCCAGGCTGGTCTCAAACGCCTGGGCTCAAGCCATCTTCCCGCCTAGGCCTCTCAAAGTGCTGGGATTACAGGCATGAGCCACCGCGCCTGGCCTGAGTTTATCTTAAATATGCATCAATTATGTTCATCACAGTGAAAAATTGTTGACAACCTGAAGGTCCATACAGTAAAATATTATGCAGCCTTAAAAATGATGAAGTCAGTTTATATGTAAAAATGTGGAAAGCTGACATAATATAGGACATGTTTTTTAAAAGGTTTTAAAACAACAAGCAAAATAGTGTGATCACACTTTGGGGAAAAATATACTTGTAGATTTGAAAAATATAGTTTATGCACCCCAGAGTAAACAAAGTAACATCTAGATAGTAGAGTCCTGGTAATGTACATATTCAAGTTGCTGCTTTTATGAATAATATATAATGAATATTTTTACCTTTGTAATACAGGAGATACAAGTTATTTTCCAAAGGACAGTTTGGTCTCAAATTTACTTCCTCCAAGATTATTTAAATACATTTCCATTTCTGATTGCTAGTGTTTTGCATAAATAATTGCAAACTATGAGCCAAGGTGGCTCTACAAGGTGCATTGGCAAAGTGGCCACGCATGTGACGCAGATTATAATCTAGAGTGGAAGTGATTTATTTGCAGAAAAATCATGGACCTAAATACATATTAATTAAAATTAGTACTCTAATTAATTTTAATACAATCTGTGGTGTACTTAGTGGATACTTGGCAATCATTTAGTTAATCTGATCATTTAGTTAATTTGATCAAAAGGCCCTGTTAGAGTAGACAAATGCACTGACCACACTTCAAAGACAGGAGGTCTGGCCAGGCGAGGTGGCTCATGCCTGTAATCCCAGAACTCTGGGAGGCTGAGGCAGGTGGATCTCTTGAGGTCAGGAGTTCAAGACCAGCCTGACCAACATGGTGAAACCCTGTCTCTACTAAAATACAAAAATTAGCTGAGCATGGTGGTGGGTGCCTGTAATCCCAGCTACTTGGAGGCTGAGGCAGGAGAATCATTTGAACTGGGGAGGCGGAAGTTGCAGTGAGCTGAGATAGAGCCACTGAACTCCAGCTTGGGCAATAGAGCAAGACACCGTCTGAAAAAAAACAAGCAAACAAATAAACAAACAAACAAAAAAAATAAAGATAGCACGTTCTTTTATCAACAGCTTGGAATTCTATGTGTAGTTTCAATACCAGTCAAATGGAATTCTGCAGATAAATCCACTTTTACAACTAGGGACAAGAAATCAACACATCAGCACATATGGGTAGTGGACCTGATTGGTTTATCAACTAATTCAGTCCCAGGCATGACATCTCTTTCCCTAGTGAAAAACCATCCCTATTTGCTTTTTGTTTTGAAGGAGTTTTTGTATTTAAAGAATCAAAATTCAAGTCAGGGCCCTTAAATTCAAAGATCTCGGCAATGAAATGTCGCATGGTGGTGACAGTCATTTAGGAGAAGCAACATTCCTAGTGCAGCTCTCCATCTTGCCTCATTAGAGATGCTTATGTTATGGACAGAACCTCCACAATGCAGCTTGATTGGCTTAAGCAGAAGACACAGATCTTTCCGTGTTAGACTGAAAGGTGGCATCGAGGATGGAAATTCATCTCCTTACTTTTCACTATCCTCAAATATTTAGCTAACAGATTCATCAGAACAAGTGAAAGCATGTCTTTCAACATCTTTTAAGAGTATCAAGCAGCTGATTGCAACTTTTCACGTTCCTTAAGCATATGGGTTGTACAACCTACAGGGATTCTACAACCTGTATATATATGCAACCTGTATATCTATGTGCAGTTTCTATACCAGTCAAATGGAATTCTGCAGATAAATCCACTTTTATCTGCAGAATATGCTGATAATGATTTCCTCCTTGACCTTCGAGCTAATTATCACCAGGGAATCTTTAATGCTTTAAAAATGCATGTTGCTTATTTTGCTTGCAAATCAGTGGTTTAATAAATGCCAGCATAAACATTAAATTTCGTTAACGTTTAATATCTTTTTTGATAAGCCAAAGTGCATTAAAAATTAAAATAAAATTAATTTCCACTTTCCCATTTTTATACTGTCAAGTAATATTATTTTACGTCATGCTGTAGTGTTCTACAAATGGACGTTCAGTGCTCTGAATTAATGAACTTGGTGATTTATTTACCGCCTTGGGTGTTAGTCATTACTTTTTCAATTACTGTAAAACTTTATACATCACAGCATGAGACTCTGAGAAACCAGAAAAAAAGCAGTGCTGGAAAGATTTTCTTTTAAATGGGATCATGTGATAAAGACAAAAGACTAAATTAGTGTCTCTAATGTGCCAGCCAGCGACATTGGTTTCCTTATTTGTGAGCTTGTGAATAACCTTCCAGAAGCGAACCTTTCACAATCAGAATGCATGGGAAATCCTGGTCTTCTGCCTTTCAGTCACTGTACAAGTCATAGCAAGCCATCATTATCCACAGAGCTCAAAAGCAAGAATCTCTAGGATCCAGTGTATTAGCAAGAGGAAGCTGAGATTTTGAAAGGACTGACATTGTGTCGTATCATCCAACAAACCTTTAGACGTGCCAGCAGTGATTGATATGCTATGCACCAAGACTCAATGAGCCCACACATTTGATTTCTTTTCCTATTTATGCTATAAAGCCCTGACAAGATTCCTAGTACTGTCCTGGACTATAGGGATTGAGAGCATATAACACCGAGATGACACGCCCCCAGGGAGGTATTAATCTCCTGGAAACCCTGTGTCATTGCCAGGAGGGGCACGCCACTGGAACATGGTTCCTGCTGTATAACTCACAAGGAGGTGAGGCTGAGGCAAGGAAAGGTTAGAGGAGGCCTTGCTGGGCTGCTTCCATAATCACTTCTAGAGCAGTGGGGAGCTAGGAGCCATCGGCAAGGCGACAGAAGCCGCAAATGGGCTCAGCGGGAGTCCAAATGCAGGACCTGCAGGCCCGGCTGGCCTGACTGTGGTAAACACACAGCCACAGGGATTCCAAGTCGCTCCTGGAGCGAAGGTTTCTTCCAGCCTGTTCAGCCCACTCTGCCCGGTGCTCCTAGATCTACAGGTATTTAAAATGTGCCAATAAAAAAACAAAAGAAAAAAATGTGCCAATTGAAAGGGAAGCATTTCAGGAGTGTGGCGGTTCAGGCCTATAATCACAGCATTTGGGGAAGAAAAGGTGGAAAAACAGCTTGAGTCCAGGGGTTCAAGACCAGCCTGGGTAACATAGTGAAACCCCCTTCTCTCTCTTTTTTTTTTTTTTTTTTTGAGACAGAGTTTCACTTTTGTTGCCCAGGCTGGAGTGCAATGGTGCTATCTCAGCTCACTGCAACCTCCGCCTCCCGGGTTCAAGTGGTCCTCCTGCTTCAGCCTCCCGAGTAGCTGGGATTACAGGCACCCGCCACCACGCCCAGCTAAATTTTGTATTTTTAGTAGAGACGAGATTTCACCATGTTGGCCAGGCTGGTCTTGAACTCCTGATCCCAGGTGATCCACCTGCCTCAGCCTCCCAAAGTGCTGGGATTACATGCATGAGCCACCACGTCCAGCTGTTTTTTTTAAGGGAAAAAAATTTATTAGGTCCAGGAATCAAAGATGACTTGGGGTAGAATTATGATTACATGCAGAATTAGCTGGTTAGAAATGAAATCAATCTATTTAGGTCCAGACTAAGGTTCTGATAGCCAATCAGTAGACACAATGATAGTAGTAGTATTCCTAGAAACCAGGATAAATCTCCAATGTGCATGAGTTTAATGAACCAGATAGATTATCGGAGCGTGGATATCTGCCCTTATCTTATTCTCAGTCAGATGAATTTTCTTGCTCATGAAGTCCACATTGATAACAGCATGCTCTGCCAGGTGAGGTGGCTCACGCCTGTAATCCCTGCACTTTGGGAGGCTGAGGAGGGCAGATCACAAGGTCAGGAGATTGACCATCCTGGCCAACATGGTGAAACCCCGTCTCTACTAAAAATACAAAAATTAAGGGGACGTGGTGGCAGGTGCCTATAATCCCAGCTACTTGGGAGGCTGAGGCAGGAGAATCGCTTGAACCCAAGAGGCGGGGGTTGCAGTGAGCCGAGATCATGCCACTGCACTCCAGCCTGGCGACAGAAAAGAAAATAACAGCATGCTCAGAAATAGGGGTGGAAACCCCCTTCTCTACAAAAAGTTTAAAAGTCCCAACTACTCAGGAGACTAAGGTGGGAGAATGGCTTGAACCTGGGAATTTGAGGCTGGAACCCCTTCGATGCTTCCTCCTTGACTTAAACCTTTCCCTTTGATGAGGCCTGTGTAAGATCCTCCAGGAACTCCTCACTCAGGACAGGTGCCCACCAAGCTGACCGTGGTTCCTCCAGCTGAGCAGAAACAAGGCAGGTCTGGATCATTTGCTTTTTTGGGCCAAGGAGACAATCTTTTGCTTTAAGTCTTATTGTTGTGGACCCAGGAAAACTGAGACAGGTCTCAGTTAACTTAGAAAGTTTATTTTGCCAAGGTTGAGGACGTGACCGTGACACAGCTTCAGGAAGCCCTGATGACATGTGCCCAAGGGGGTCAGGGCACAGCTTGGCTTTATACATTTTAGGGAGACATGAGACATCAATCAATATATGTAAGATATACATTGGTTCCGTCCAGAAAGACAAGGGGACAAGCAAGGAGGGGGCTTCCAGGTCAGGTAAGTGAGACAAATGCTTG
>CAUYLG010043852.1:0-10086 GCA_963573385.1 Cacajao melanocephalus
TATATTATATTTTTATATAAATAAATATATATAATAAAGATAATATATATAATAAAAAGATAATATATATATTATATATATATATAATAATTTTCACCTTCACACTGAGATGTAGTTAGGAATTTCAGCATATGAATAACAATGAAAGACCAGTCTGCCATGGATGAACCTGGAAACCCTCATTCTCAGCAAACTGACACAAGAACAGAAAATCAAACACCTCATGTTCTCACTCATAGACAGTTGTTGAACAATGAGAACAGATGGACATAGGGAGAGGAACATCACACACTGGAGTCTGTGGGGGAAACTAGGGGAGGGACAGTGTGGGGGGAGTTGGGGAGGGATAACATGGGGAGAAATGCCAGATATAGATTATTGGGGTGGAAGGTAGCAAACCACATTGTCATGTAGGTACCTATGCAGCAATTTGCATGTTCTTCACATGTACCCCAAAACCTAAAATGCAATAAAATACATATAAAAATAAAGAACTTCTCGATGATCTTGCATCCCAGTACTGGGCATTTATCCAGAGGAAAATGTATCCACATATTGAAAAGACATCTGTACCCTCATATTTACTGCAGCACTATTCACAGTAGCGAACATATGAAATCGAATCTAGTGTCTATCAACAGATAAATTAATAAAGAAATGGGGGCATATGAGCATAATGCAATACTCATCTGCCATAAAAAAATGAAATGCCATCATTCACAGCAACATAGATGGAACTGGTGGACATTATGCTCAGGTAAAATAAGCCAGGAACACAAACTTAAATGCTACGTGTTCTCATTTATATGTGGAAACTAAAAGAATAAAGAGCTGATATCATAGAAGTAAAAAGAGGAACCAAGGATATTAGTGGCTGAAAAGAGGTGAGAATAGGGAGCGATTTGCCAAAGGATACAAAATTACAGCTACATAGAAAAAATGAATTCTAATGTACTATTGTACTGTAGATTGATGATGGTTGACCATAACATATAGTTTCAAATACCTAAGAGGATGTTGCGTGTTCCTAGCACAAAGAAATAACAAATGTTTAAGATGATGGCTATATTACCTGGCTTGGATAACTCTGCGTTATGTATTTTGAAACATCACGGTTTATCCTACACATATGTACAATTAACATATGCCAGTTTGAAAAAAAAATTGAAGTGGAAAAAGACTATTCCATGTATGGAATATATGGAAAAATCGAAGCTCTTTATGGATTCCATAATTACACTAACATGGTGGAATTATAACTGCTAAGACATAACATGTTAAATAATGCCTAAGGTAATAGAATACAAAATAGGGGCTTGGCATGGTGCTGCGTGCCTCTGCTTCCAAAATGGAGGAGGCCAAGGTATAAAGATGGCTTCAGGTCAGCAGATCCAGACCAGCCTGGGCATCTTAGTGACACCTCATCTCTACTAAAACTTATTTTAAAAATAATGTTGGCATGATGGCACATGCCTGTAGTCTCAGCTAATTAGGAGGCTGTGGTATCATGATTGATTGAGTCCAGGAGTTTCAGGTTGCAATAGGCCATGTTGGTGTGCCTCTACAGTCAAGCCTAGGTGACAAAGTGAGACCCTACCTCAAAAAAAAAAAAAAAAAACTCAAATAACTTGATATAACTCAAACCAATATATTGCCAATGCTCTAACTACAAATTTTTTTTTTAATGGAGTCTCACTCTGCTGCCCAGGCTGGAGTGCAATGGCATGATCTTGACTCCCTGCAACATCTGCCTCCGGGGTTCAAGTGATTCTCCTCCCTCAGTCTCCCCAGTGCTGGGATTACAGGTGCATACACCTCACCTGACTAATTTTTGTATTTTTAGTAGAGACGGGATTTCACCATCTTGGTCAGACTGGTCTAAAACTCCTGACCTAGTGATCCACCCGCCTCGGCTTCTGCAAGTGCCAGGATTACAGGTATGAGACACCACGTCTGACCTACAGATATTTTAAACACTGATGTTATTTCAAATAACTGGGTAAGTCATTCATTTGCTTAGGCAAGACGCAAGTACTCTGCCTGGTGAGTTTAAAGTGTTTTTATAAGAGAAATTAAGCATGAAAGGATTTACTACAAATGTGATCCATACCAGAATCTGCTATGTATGATCTCAAGTCTAGAAGATTCGTGGATATCCAAGTCAGCAGCAACCCTTAGCTCACCAAAGCCCAGCCGCCACAAATTTAGTCTGACTTCTTTGGAGAAGAAGTCTTCTCTGGACAGCTCTGCTTTTTAAGTGATTAGACTTAACTAACGACACTCCCATTTCTTGTGGTTGGCTACTGTCTGGAGAAAGAAGTGGAAATGGAAGATTATGTTACACAAAGCGGTATAAAATTGCCTGATTGGATTTATAAATTATAAACAACCATGCCTGGGGGATTACAGCTCAACAGAAGGTAAAGGATTTGGAAGTGAGATTCAAGAATCTTGACCTAAGTTGTTCACGGACATTAATACTGAACAATTATTTCATTAAGCCATGTTTTATTTCACAAACAAGATCCTCACAATTTAAAATTTTTGCTTTATTTCTCCATTTCTAAACTGAAATGCCTCTTCTATGTTTCCATTAAAGATTTGTATTTATTATTCAACAAATCTGTACTAATGACAATGGACTAGGTATTTAAAATAAATTATATTAAACTGTCACAGACAATTTCATTCCTGCTAGAATAATCAGACTAGTGAATGAGATGTGTCATAATTAAAGAATCACATAAGAAAATATACAATTAGAGCCATAAGTTCAATAAATGGGCAGGACATGTTTTGAGGGTCTGTAATAGAAGGGAGATGCTGAATGCCAGCTTACAAAAGGCTTTCATGAAGATATGACAGTTTTGATATTTGAGAAATGGGAATACATTAACTTGGCAAAGAGAGCTGGAGAGAAACTCTCTGTGGAATGACAGCGGCAGATGCAAAAGCTTCCTGGATGGAGGCAGCCTGGTGTAGTTGAGCTCAAGGTCATTGGAGCTAGAGTAATAAGAGTGAGCGTGGTCTGATGGGAGATGAGGCTGCAGAGACAGGTACAGGCTTCAGAACATGAAAAGGATGAGTTTGTTATCTAGAAACCATGGGAAGCCAGTGAAGTCTCACTCTACTTTTAAAATATATCATTGCTAAATAAGTCTTCAGTCATTATTTATCTGAATATGTACAACTCTAAAATATTAAATGAAATAACAAACCCATCTGTGGAGCTCTCTCATAAAAAAATGTGCACGTAGGCATGAGTTGTATTTTAAATACTATAACTTTATATACAACAGTTGGTGAATTTACTTGTAAAAATTCTGTTCAGTTCACTATTTTATGACTATATTCAATGATTGATTTATGCAAAATAAAATGATTTTTTTTGGATTTTACACCATGGTGACTAATTTTAAGTTAGATAAGTATATATGTATGGACATGTAGAAGATGTATAGCATGTGTATTTATAGCAAAATATAATACAATGTCATAATTACTAATTTAAACAATAATTATGTGTATAATTTTCTTTAACAAAGAACATACAGAAAATTAATTTTGAATAGAGTATGGTAACTCCTGTCTGTAATTCCAGCTACTCGGACAGCTGGGGAAAAAGGGTCACATGACTCCAGGAATTCCAGGTGACCTCAGACAACATACAGTGACACCTGTTTCTAAAACAAAAAGCAATGTTTTTTTCCCAGGCCTGGAAGCAAGCACATATAGTTCCTGCTAATCAGGAGGATCAGGCGGGAGGGTCACTTAAGCCTAGGTGTTTGAGGCTACAGCGAGCTATGATCATGCACTGCACTTTAACCTGTGTAACTGAGTGAGAATTTTTAAAGGAAAGAAAAATAATGACAGAAAAACAAAGCTATAAATTGGGAAGTATTACTTTCTCCCTGTTCTCTAGAATAATTTGTCTAAAAGAGTGTGATTTTTATCTAAAATACTTTGAAAATCTCACTGAAAGAGATCACTGGAGTTTTCTTTGTGAATTTTGTTTTTAAATGACACAGAAAATGTTTAGACTCTAAAGCACATCTTTCCTTTTTCTATGTTTTCTTCAGTCAGTTTTAGTTAGCAGTGTTTCAAGATATTTTCTCATTTCATCAAAATTGTCAAATGTATAGGCATAAATTGTTCTTAAAATCTTCTTATTGACTTACTGATATCTAGATGACCTATGAGTTTGCCTGTTCATTCTTGATTTGAAATCCCCCTCCACATTTTTTAAATAAGTTTCACTGGGAATTTATCAACTTAACTTGTCTATGTAAAGAGCCTACTTTTGAATTTGTTGATTTATCTTTTCCATGCTTTTTAATCAATTTTCTACCATTTTTTTTTCAAATTATTTTTAGTTTTTTGGCATGAATTTGCTTTTTTAAATCTGGTTGTTTCTGATAGACCTTTCTTTGTTAGTAACAGATGCATTAAATGATATACTTTTATAAGGACTGTCTTAAATACATTTCAAAGTGTTTTTGTAGTGTTTTTTGAATATTTTTAAAATAAACATATTTTCTTCATTGTTTTTCTTTAGTACATGTGTATGCACGGAAACTCTAAAGGAGAGGGGAGGAAATGCATTTTCCAAATGACACTTAAAGCAATAAGGAACAATTAAAATCAATTTTAATAAAACTTTTTAACCCAATACATTCAAAATAATTTCAACATAATAAATATTACAAATATTAGTGAGATAACCTATATTCTTCCTTTATTTATTTATTTATTTATTTATTTTTGAGACAGGGTCTGGCTGTGTCACCCAGGCTCTAGTGCAGTGATTGGATTCCGTCTAACTGCAGTATCAACTTCCCAGACTATAGCAATCTTCCCACTTCAGCCTTCTCAGTACCTGGGGCTACACTTGCATACAACCATGCTCCATTAATTTTAATTTTTTTTTGTAGAGACAAGGTTTTGCAATGTTGCCTAGGCTTGTCTCAAACTCCTGGAATAAAGCAATTTTTCTCTGTCCGCCTCCCAAAATTCTGGGGCAAAAGGCTTGAATAATCAATGTTCAAACATTTTTAGGAAGCAAGTCCTAAGCCTACTTAGTTGTTATTTTTTAAAGAGTAGATTGGAATTTACTTTCTCTAAATTCAACAGTTTTGAGAACAATAAATTAGATTCAAGAATTAAAGACCCCAGAAAGAAAATTTTTTAAAAAATGTTTTCAAAGTGAGTCAGGCTGAATGCTCTATAATTCAAAACTTACTAGATATATCCTGGCATCCTAATGGCCAACGCTGAGGATTTTATCATTTTTTAATAATGTGGAAGACTGAACTTTGTTACATATTCTTTGTGTAGAATTTCCAAAGTCTAGAAACTTTTCTTAAAACACTTTACTACATTCTTTTTATTTTTGTTAATTTTTGAAAAATTTAAACTATGCATGATACACTTAATAGAAGATTAGGTTTCTGCAGTACTTTTGAATGGCTCTATTTAACTGTATAATTGTGTTATCGATTAAAAATAAAAAGATAATTCTATAAATACATTCCAATGGTAGATAACCAAATCAGTTGTCTGATGTCATTGTAGGATGTTAGTTTTGTTTTTTTTTTTCCATTGAAAAGGAGTCTCGCTCTTTTGCCTAGACTGGAGAGGAGAGAAGAGGCAGCATCTTGGCTCACTGCAACCTCCACTTCACTGGGTTCAAGCAATTCTCCTGCCTCGGTCTCCCAAGTAGCAGTGATTACAGGTGCCTGCCACCATGCCTGACAACTTTTTGTATTTTTAGTGGAGAACGGGTTTACCATGTTTGCCAGGCTGGTCTTGAACTCGTGACCTCAGGTAATGCATCTGCCTCTGCCTCCCAAAACGCTGGAATTACAATCCTGAGCCACTGTGCCCGGCCTGATGTTACCTTTTGAAGTACACATAAAGTGACTTTATAATTGTCTTTTCATGACTCTTTATTAAAACCTAAAATATAAATATATGAACTAAAATTTTGTTTTCTACTTTTATCTACAATAGTATATTTTCCATGATTTTTAAAGAGTAGAAGATGTTTTTTTTCTTTCTGAAATGTAGCCTCCTTCTGTTACCCAGTCTGAATTGCAGTGGCTCAATTTTGGTTCACGGCATCCTCTGCCTCACAGGTTCAGGTGATTCTCCTGTCACAGTCTCCTGGATAGCTGGTACTACAGGTCTGCGCAACTATGCCAGCCTAATTTTTGTATTTTCATTAAAGATGGGGTTTTGCCATGTTGGTCTGGCTTGTCTCGAACTCCGGTCTCAAGTGATCCACCCACCATGGCTTCCCAAAGTGTGGGATTGACCCACCACGCCCAGCCTGGATTGGTTTTTAAGAACTTGATTTATACACGTTTCATTTTAAAGAATCGCTTTTTCTGCTTGTAAACTTTTTAAAGTTAAAAATATTTCACAAGAACCTGGTAAAGTTGAATGAAATTGAAGATACTTTACTATTACTTAACAGCGGGGTCATCTTTGGGGACTTGGTTATGGGTATAAACCTGGAAAATAGATTTGTATCCTGAGACCAGTATTCTGAAGCTCTAACTCTAGTGCCTTAGAGAAATTCTCAAATCACCAAACAAAAGAAATAAATGGAAAAAATAAACAAGTATAATGGCTCATTCACTTCTCAAAAGCATTCTGTAAACTCCCAGAATTATGAAAAACAGGGAAGAAGCAAATGTTTTGCTGAAATGGGCCAGAATGGGAGGTATCTACTTAGCGTATGGGTGTTTTCAACTCTGACCCAGTAAATTATAGAGATTAATTTTCTCTGTGGCCTACTCCTCACACCCACCTAATCCATTCTGTCTCAATACTTTTCTTAACTCTGCACCTAGGCTTCCTATCATATTACCCTATTTGTATGTATTTATACAATGCAAAGTTCTTTAATTAGTTAATAACGTTAACTTGGCATTAATTGATCCCCTTCTATGTATCAAGCACAGACTTCAGAACACATCAGGATACACAGTGTGAAATCCTTTTTTTCATATGTGTTATTTAGGTCACAATATAAAATACATACTGCTAGAATTCTAATAAAAATGAACAGCACAGGATGGAGAGATAGCGTTTAAATTGGGAAAGTTCAGCTTTACAGGGTACTATTACCAGTGCATCCTGTTTGCCTAACAACTTTCAACATCGTAAGTAGCATATCAGTAAGAAGTTTCATTTACAGGTCTCTTAATTGGCATGAGGAATGTTAGAAATGTGTATTTTTGTTTTATATATAATCTCTGAAAGAGGTAGCCTTCTTAGGCACAAATGCCATTTGTTATGGCATGTTCAGTCTTTTCCAATTTTTTACTTTCAAACAATATTTTCAAACATATTTAGAAAAAGGTTTTAAGGCATACTATTTCACAAACACTCATCATTTGATAAAAAAAAACCAACTGGATTACATATACATGAATTTCTGGTTTTTTAAAATGTAGAATATCATGGTATTTAACCCATTTATTATAAACATTTTTTGACAATAATAATTGATATAACTTGAGACCTTTCATTAAAATTTGAAGGGATCTAACTAATATGCATGATGAACTTGAGTTAGAAAAATATGTCTAACAAGTAAAAAAAATGCATTTTACATTCACTTAATGCATATATGAATCTCCCTAACTATACATGTATCTTATGAGTTCTGCCTTTGTCTTTGAACCTCGACAGACATGGGCCGATAGACTTGAGTAGCCCCTTTCTGATATCTCTTTCCTTTTTTAAAAAAATGTTCATATATAACAACAAAAAAATGTGGCACAGGAAGAAAAATATAGTCCATCCCCATCATTTGGATTCTGCATTTGTGAATTAGTCTGCATTTTAAAAGTTATTGATAATCTCCAAATTAATTATTATATTGCATTTCTACACATTGTCGAACATCATGCACTATGTGGAGAAAGGCATTAAAATAATAACTTATAATCACCCACGGATTGGCAAAGTTTCATAAATTCAATAAGAGATCCCAAGTCAGTGGGTTTATCTGGTTAATCGATGATTCCTCTTACAGTGATAGAAAACAGAAAACAGAAAAGAAAGTTTTATCTTCCTGTTGGACTTCTCTGGGAATATCCTATAAATGTACTAAAGCAGCCTTTAAGGTGAGCAAGGTGGTTTGTACCTGTACTCCCAGCACTTTGGAAGGCCAAGACTGGAGAACCACTTGAAGCCAGGAGTTGGAGAACAGCCTGGCCTTCAGAGCCATACACTGACTCTACCAAAAATTTCAAAAAAAAAAATGAGAGAGAGAAAGAAAAATAGCCAAGTGATATAGTGGGAGCCTGTAGTCTTAGCTATTTGGGAGGCTGAAGCAGGAGGATCATTTGGAATTCAAGTTTGCAGTGAGCTATTATTGTGTCACTGCACTCCCGATGGAGAACTCTTCTCTAGAATAAATAAATGTGCACTTAGACAAATGTTTGCATCTTGGATGAAACTCAGTAAACAGTATAAAATGCACAGTTAGCCTGGCACGGTGGCTCATGCCTGAAATCCCAGCAGTACTTTAAACCAAAGCTTTGATTTATGACCATTGGGATCCAGCCAGCTGGGGATTTAATCCCCGCACTTTGGGAGGGCAAGGCTGGCAGATCACCTGAGGTCAGGAGTTTGAGACCAGACTGGCCAACATGGCAAAACTCTCAACTAAAAATACAAACGTTAACTGGGCATGGTGGCAGGTGCCTGTAATCCCAGCAACTCAGGAGGCTGAGGCAGGAAAACCCCTTCAACCTGGGAGGTGGAGGTTGAGGTTGCAGTGAGCTGAGACAGTGTCACTGCCCTACAGCTGGGTGACTGAGCCAGATTCAGTCTCAAAAAAAAAAAAGCATTTTAATTTCTAGCATAAGCCTACTCTGATAGAATTTCTGTTACATATGATTCATTCGGGTACTGTTTTTAAATCATTCATTCAGGTACTGATAATTTAATCAGCAGTGCAAAGGTGTGTGCAAAATACTCCATGAACCTAATCATCTTATTCTCAACTTTTCTTAATACTCCACCCACTTAAAGAAGTGGGTGTGATCTTGACAGATTCCTATAAAAGAACATAGAAATTTTTTCCCATTCTGTTGGTTGCCAATCTGCTCTAATGATTGTTTCTTTCGCTGTACAGAAGCTCTGACGTTTAATTAGATCACATTTGTGTATTTTGGCTTTTGCTGCCATTGCTTTTGGTGTTTTAGTCATAACGTCCTTGCCTATGCCTATATCCTGAATGGTTTTGCCCAGGGTTTGTGGGTAACGCCTCATATAGGCACCGAGGAATGAGAGCTAAGCAGAACCCTAGCACAGTTAGGGCTTGAAGAATATCTCAATTTATAGTGTTACCACTCAGCTATTTCCTTTTTTATAGTCCTTTTCATAGTCATATATTAGTTTATAGAAATAGGGCTTGAAGAATACCTTTATATAATCCTCTACATATAATCATATAATAGTTGATAGTATGAGTGCCTAAAGAATATTTCCCTACATATATACCTATCTTAGTTCATAATCGGAGGAATGCCTGGAGATGACACAGTACAGAGCATGAAGTAAGGAATAAGCAACTTATAATCGGAGGAATGCCTAGAGCAAACACAGCGCAGAGCATGATTTAAGGGACAAACAGTTATACCGGACAAGAATCCATGGCCCAGGTGGCAGCGTTCAGTATCGTAAAGATACCTGCTCTATGGCAGGCTTGGGGTGAGAGCCACTTCTCCTGATGAAAGAGTTGTAGGACCTTGCTCCAGTTCTTGTGGAAGGCTGCACTCAGAACGGCAATCCACTTTGGTGACTGTGAACTTTATCAGCTCTTGCTACTGTGCTGCTTGAAAAGCATCTTCCCATAGAACCCATTGGAAGCTGCTAAAAGGTGGCAGTAACCTTCACAGCTCTGTCACTGCTATGTAACTTAAAGCATCCTCCCATAAATCTTCTTAGAAGTAGTTTGCCCATGGTTAGAAGTATTGCACACTGCACCCTCTTCACTGCACACAGCCCACCTTCAAGCCTCGGTGACCTAATGGGGGTGGACCCCTTACTCCACACCGCCCTTGCCTC
>CAUYLG010043854.1:0-16584 GCA_963573385.1 Cacajao melanocephalus
TTGGGGTTGCTCTTCTTGAAGAATATCTTTGTGATGTTCTCTGTATTTCCTGGACTTGAATGTTGGCCTGCCTTGCTAGGTTGGGGAAGTTCTCCTGGATAATATCCTGAAGAGTGTTTTCCAGCTTGGATTCATTCTCTCCATCACATTCAGGTATACCTATCAAACGTAGCTTAGGTCTTTTCACATAATCCCATATTTCTTGGAGGCTTTGTTCGTTTCTTTTTACTCTTTTTTCTCTAATCTTGCCTTCTCATTTTATTTCATTGAGTTGGTCTTCAGTCTCTGATATCCTTTCTTCTGCTTGGTTGATTTGGCTATTGAAACTTGTGTATGCTTCACGAAGTTCTCATGTTGTGTTTTTCAGCTCCATCAATTCATTTACATTCTTCTCTAAGCTGTTTATTCTCGTTAGCATTTCATCAAACCTGTTTTCAAGGTTCTTAGTTTCTTTGCATTGGGTTAGAACATGATCTGTTAGCTCAGAGAAGTTTGTTATTACCCACCTTCTGAAACCTGTTTCTCTCAATGCATCAGACTCATTCTCCATCCAGCCTTCTTCCCTTGCTGGTGAGGAGTTGTGATCCCTTGGAGGAGGAGAGGAATTTTTGGGTATTTTCATCCCTTTTGCACTGGTTTCTTCCCATCTTTGTGGATTTATCTACTTGTGGTCTTTGTGGTTGAAGACTTTCAGGTGGGGTCTCTCAGTGGACATCCTTTTTGTTGCTGATGAAGTTATTTCTGTTTCTTAGTTTTCCTTCTAACAGTCAGGCCCCCCTGCTGTAGGACTGCTGGAGGTCCACTCCAGTCCCTGCTTGCCTGGGGATCACCTGCAGCAGCTGCAGAACAGTAAGGGTTGCTGCCAGTTTCTTCTTCTGTTACCTTTGTCCCAGAAGGATACCCACCAGATGTCATCCTGAGCTCTCCTTTATGAGGTGTCTCTTTGGTTATATGGGGGTCAGGGAGCTGCTTGAGGAGGCAGTCTGTCTCTTATAGGAGGTCAAGTGCTGAGCTGTGAGCTCTGTTGTTCTGTTCACAGCTGCTGGGCAGGTATGTTTAAGTCTGCTGCAGCAGAACTCATAACTGCCTTTTTTTCCCAGGTGCTCTGTCCTGGGAAGGTGGGGCTTTATTTATAAGTTCCTGTCATTCTGCTACCTTTTTCACAGATGCCCTGCCCAGTGAGGAGGTAGCATAGTCAGAGTTTGCCAGCAGAGGCACTGCTGAGCTGCCATGGGCTCTGCCCAGCTGCTGTGTGAACTTCCTTGCAGTTTTGTTTATAGAGGTATAGTTAGAACTGCCTTGGTAATGGCAGTCTGGCTCAGTAATGGCAGACTGTCTCTATAATGGTGGACTGCCTTGGTAATGGCAGGTTGCCTTGGTAATGGCGGACTGCCTCGGTAATAGCGGACTGTCTTGGTAGTGGTGGACTGCCTCGGTAATGACAGATGCCCTTCCCCCTACAGAGCTGGACTCTCCTGGGTCCAGCTGTGCTTGCTGTGAAACTCTCAATCCAGAGCGTTTCAGATTGCTGGTCTTTGTGGGGTGGGACCAGCTGAGCCAGATCACCTGGCTCCCTGTTTCAGCCCACTTTTTTTCAGTTGAACAGGCAACTCTGTCTCCCAGGCATTCCAGTCGCCAGTTGAAACGGCTCCCGGATTTGTGTGAGTTTTTGTGTGGAGACCCGCTGCGCTGGCTGAAACAGCCACACTGGAGACTCGTGGCACTTTTCCGCCTGGGAATCTCCTGGTCTGTGGAGAGTAAAAATTCACTTGGAGATGCGGTGATCACTCACCCTCTGTGTTTTCCCTGGGAACTGCAATCCAGAGCTGTTCCTGTTTGGCCATCTTGGATCAGTTCCCTGTGTAATTTCTTCTTTAAAAGGCGATGCTAATTAGAATGGAGATTGGCCAACCCTGTAAGTGTAGAAAAGGGTGCAAGAGAGAGTCTAGCGTGGTTGGCATCTGCAAACACTGCCTGAGAGAGAATGATAGTTGTGGCAAAAGGTGTGGGTGCTCCTGTCCTTCTGACACCACCATTATGCGATGAATGCAGCCGGTTGCCATTAGTGATTGCATTTAACATTTGCTCCATCTCCTTCCTTCTTATGTCTCCATGTGTGTTAGTGCCCAGCAAATAGCCCTTTAGCGTAAGTGGTTTCCTCCCTGGGGCTGGCCACAGGAGGAGATGGTACCAGCTGAGACAGATGCAAGTATCTGGACCATGTGATAGACGCCTGCCTTAGTGTAAATTAACACATTAGAATTCTGATACTAATATATAGTAATATGTGTGTGTAGCCATTTTGTGAGCCCATGCCCTGAAGAAATGGACCTGGTGCTGGACACATCCAACTTCTGGGTCCCCAGTGCTGAGGCCAGGTGCTAGACAATGGCACGTTCACCAGAGAGCAGACCAAGGCTGTGTGGACTCTCCCTGGAATCCCCTAAATACCACTGGTGGTCAAGTCTGTCTAATTAAATGATTCACCAAATGTCTACAGTAGAAATTATCTTTCCTATCTTACAGCTGAGGGAACTGAAAACAAGAGATGCCAAGGTCACACAGATGTAGGGATCGACCTGGACTCTTTATTGGATCCTAAATCCAAGTCCATGATTCACTGTCATTCTGGACCAGCCACCTTCTCCTTCATCTGTGTGAGCAGAGAAGGGAGGTTTGGGTAAGCTAATCCCAGGATGATCCTCTTGTGATCAGTAAGAAAGGATATGAATTAACCTAAAAATAACTAACTTTGAACCAGGTTGGAGTAAAAACCTGGTTATACACAGCCTGCTGGGCGAGTCCAAGTGTTTCATGGAGAGCCTCTCCCATTTTGTAATATACCATGCCTTACGCTTCTGCCTTGTTGTTGGCATAGGTAGATATATGGGGGCCATGGATCTTTAAGCCCCCAGTTCTCCTTAGAGGCTTGTGTGATGTCAGGATGCCCAGCATTTTCCTTCTGCACAGAGAATACTGTTCTGCAGTGCAGAGGTGAAGACCATGACCTTGACTCTTTGGAGCACATCAACACCCAATCAGGGTGTCTGCTGCTCTCTAGAGAGTTAACACAGGGGGAGGAAAGGGTCATCCACCGACTTAGAGCTGCTGACCATGAAGGCATGCAAACTGTCACCTGTATTCAAACCTAAAGTCCACCATCTGCTCCCAAAATCCACATGAGAATCATGAACTTTACACTTTGCAACCCTTCCTTTGGCCTTGCATCCCGCAAACACAAGGATGCTGAGAGCTTCCCCTTCCCCACAGGGGTCCATAAGGTTATAATTATCCTGTGTAACTCCACCTTTTGACTGGGGCTGATTGGACCAGAGTGAACCAGCTTTTCTCTTTCAGAAATGTGGAATTGTGGCTGCAAGATACAAAGCAGTGTCTGTTCCTGTCTGACCCAAGAGGACATTAAACTCAATAGTAAATGGGGGAACTGGGTGGCTGTCTTCCTTCATGCACATGGAGATATGGGCTAAGTCCTCTTGAAGAGTAACAAGAGGCAAAGCTACGAATAAGAGCAGAGTCTGAGGTCAGATGTTGTCCACAGACATAGAAGAGCATCTTCTTGGCTCATGACAGTTTTCTGGTTTCTGGTAAACCTCAGGTGATCTCTTTCCCATGTGTGCCTTAAGAAATTCCACATCCTCATAATAATCCCCCTTCTTCCTCAAGTTAGTTTCAGTGTCTTTCCTAAACTCCATCTTTTTCACTTACTGTAGACACTAAAACTAGTTATCTCTGCTTTGGAAAGCAGTCCTCAAAGGTTAAACATAGCGACGCCAGACGGCCTAGCAATTCTTCTCCCAGGTGTGTACCAAGAGAAACGAAAATATATGTGTACACAAAAACCTGTACACAAATTTTCATAGCAGCATTATTCATAATAACAGAAAAAGGGAAACTAACCAAACATCCATCAACTAATGAATGGATAAAAAAATGGTATACCCTACAGTGGGATATTACTAAGCCATAGAAATGAAGTTTGTATGCTTGCTGCAGCACGAACACTGAAAACATTATACTGAGTGACAGAAGCAGTGTGGGAGGTAAAGGGATGACAGCAAGGAGGAGACGTTGTGATCTTGACTCTTTGAGTAGAGGATGATTTGTCACATTTTGGAAAGTAGTGCCTTTGAGCAGCTTCATGAACCTGGGCTCTGACTGTCTTGGGAAAGTTCCTAGAAAGAGCCTACAGGTGACAAGACTGTTGAACTTTTCACAAGCCCTGTGACCCTGAAAATTTGCAAAGGTTAAGAAATGTCCCCACCCTTTTGTGTTCTGGGAAACAGCTCCCTTCCCCTTAAGACTTAGATGAGACTCACAGGTGCCCCCACTTGTTTACCTATGACAAGGCCAGAATTAGAGACTCCAAAGTCCCTTTCTTTGTTTTTGTGGTTAGCTGAACTGCTTGTTTACACTGGTCAGTCAAAACAAAGCGTTCCTTAACCTAACTTTGGTGTAGATTCTCTCCTTTCCCCGGGTCCTGGCTCGCCCTCAGCCTGAGCCAGCAGACAAGTCCTCTTTATAGGTCCTCCTGATCAGCCGTCAACCTCTGTCTGATTGTGCCACGCTGGGCATCCCAGCCCCCAACACTCACTTCTTTCTAGCCTTGTTTACTGTCTCTTTAGCAGAGCAAAACCTTTATTCCTCATCCTGAGACACCTGCAGATCATATGGTCAGAACATTCCGTGTACTGCAATAATCCTTTTGAGTAAAGTCTCTCCTAACTAAATCTGAGTCTGTTTTTATTTGGCAGTGAATTAATAAAGCCAAAGATCACAGGAGACCATCTGCTGGTGTTTAACTGTGAGGCAGTATAACATAGGAGCATGGATGTGAGCCTAGCCCTGCTAATTGCTGCCTGTGCTGCCTGTGTAAGCCTAGATAGGCTTTTATTTTTGAGACAGTCTCACTCTTGTTGCCCAGGTTGCAGTGCAATGGTGAGATCTCGGCTCACTGCAACCTCCGCCTCCCAGGTTCAAGCAATTCTCTTGCCCCGGCCTTCCAAGTAGCTGGGATTACAGGCACGCACTATCATGCCTGGCTAATTTTGTATTTTCAGTAGAGATGGAGTTTCACTATGTTGGTCAGGCTGGTCTTGAACAACTGATTTCAGGCAATCCACCCACCTTAGCCTCCCAAAGTGCTGGGATTACACAGGTGAGCCACCATACCCAGCCCTGGAGAGGCTTTCTAATTGCTCTCTGCCTCCACTTCCTTATCTGTAAAATGAGCTTAATAATGGTACCTGTGTCAGTTAACATTTGCGAAATGCTTAATAGAGCCTATTCTAAACAATTACTATATAGGTCTTTTTAAAAATTAAAACTGTGTGTTTATTTTAGTTCTCAGGCCTTTCCACGCACAATATGAGTAAACGTAGAGTTTGCCTCTACTGATGGTCAGCTGAGCATCTTGGTTAAGACTCAGACTGCCTGATTCTCCTCTTCCACTTATGAGCCTTGGGAAAGTCACAAAAAATCATGTGGAGCCTCCACTTCCTCCTGTGGAATGTAGGGTTATCAAAATACCCCCTCCTAGGCTAACATGGGAAGTCAGTAAGACAGCATTTCACACAGGCTCAGCATGTTGTGAATGGCTATAATCGGTATCATGGCTCTAATCCCGAAAGCATTTCTGACTTACGACGTTAGAAATCAGGCTGTGCTATCCCTTGGTGTCTATGAAGGCTTGAGGCAGGTCAGGGATCAGAGGGCCTTGAAAAAGCTTGTGGCTGAGGAATCACTCCCTGAGGAGATGGGAAAACAATCATGTACTCTGGAAATCCAGAGGCAAGGCCAGGGCTTTCGTGAGAAGGTAGAAGGGTTTCCTAAGAGTTACCCAACAGTGGGATTTGAAAATGAGCACACCAAGTATGGATTGTATGTTTACCAAGTTCCAGCTAGTTCCGATGCATTTACTCGCTGAATCCTCCCAGCTGCCTTGGGAGGTAAGTAATGTGATCATCATCAGTTTATAGGGGAGAAAATTGATGGACAGAAGGATTAAGTCATTCAGCTAAGACATAGCAGAGGTAGTTTGGAGCCAGGCAGAGATTGGGATATAAACAACTGGGGCATAAAGTATTCAAATCCTCCAAAGCACAAGGCTTAGCCCATAGTAGATGCTCAATAAAAAGCACATGTGGGATGAATAAGCATTGAAGAGGGCACTAGAATATGAGTGCCTTACAAACTGAAAGAGGGTCCTTTGTCACTAGTGCTGAGGGCACCTGACTTATAGTAAGTGCTCAACAGGGCAGAGAAAATGCTGAGGTTGGTGTTAAGCTGTGTCCATGGGGATCATTCTATCTCTAGCAGCCTAGAAACCCATCAACTTGGAACAGGTAATGAGTACTAGAGGCCCATTTGTGCAAGATTGGAGTGCATTTGAAATAGCAGTTAATTCTAAAAATATTAATAAAGTCTCAGTTTATGTGCAAATTGGAAATGTGAATCGCCTTGAATTTTAGAGTGTTAGGAATTTTATCATGTAGTTGCAAAGTATGTTTATGCTACTGCCACATGGGGGCACCGTATTAGCTGGTGAATGGAAACACCCCTTCATTTGTTGGTTCAAGTCTTAAACTGAACAAATTGTGAATAATGCATGTTTGGGAGTTCTTCAGGCCAAGCTCCTTGAATGAAATGCATCCACCCTGTAAATACAGGACTGAGTCATGGGATGCATGTGCTCTGGAATGAACACAAGCACTGTTCTTTGGAAACTACATTCAGAGAGAAGGATGGAGGGGAAGGATTTACAAACCTGTAAAAGGTTTTTAGTCATTAATAAAACATCTCACAAGTAATAAAACCTCACAGTCAATACTTAGATCAATAAGACATTCTCCATAATCTCACCAATACTGCATAACTCTCATAATGTTCATATTCTTTTTCTTCTAGTCTTTTCTCATACGTATCTTTAGCAGTTATAGCACATGGACCATTCGACAGCTGATTTTTAAATTAATACGATTTAGACCAGTTTTACATATTTCTACATAGTCTTCAAAACCATAATTTTTCATTGCTACAGATAAAATCCTCCCTATTAAAATGCAGCCAAGAGAAATGATGAGAACCTGGATTCTAGAGTTGGGATACCTGGGTTCAAATCCCAGCTCTGTCACTTAACAGCTCTGTGACTTTGCCCGTCACTAACTACTCCGTGCCTCAGTTTCTCCATATTTAAAAAGGAGTGGCACTAGGACCCGGCTCATAGAGTTGCTAGAAGGATGAAATAATTTGATAAAGTAACTGGAACAAGATCTGGCACAAAGTTACTGCTCTCCGGGTGTTTATTAAATAAATGGTAACTTAAAAACACACACACACACACACACACACTACACTACTCCTTTCATTGGCTACTTCTAGTTTCTGGAACCAAAAGGGTTTTCAGTTCAGGTTTCCTCTCAGAAGGTCATCACCGCTGTTCTACACATAGTGATGAATCAGCCAAAGACCACAGCTCTGCTTTCTGTGTCCTTGCCCCTAAAGTTCCTCCAAGCACCCCCTTTGCCAATGATATCTTCAACCAACAGCAGGTTAAAGCAGAGATGCTTACACAGTTGGTATCTTCAGAGGCACCAAGACCCTTTCTCATAGTGGAACCTCACTTTAATAGTAGAATGGATAAACACAAATTGAAGACCTACTATGTATCAGTAAAAGGATGTGATCTGAATACGCATTTCATTTGTCCCACCAATGAATTTTGCAAAAATTTGAACTAAGACTCAGAATCAGGAGATCGTACCTGAAAACCCAGACCAATGGTTTCTCTTGATTAACTAGTAGATGAGCCACCTCAGACCTGCATTCTGACAAGGGACCCATCAGATGAAGCTGAGGACCCCCGGGGTTCCCCCTCTGATGAGGTATGCACTCTAAGGAACAAAGTTCACTACTCAAGAGCTCACACACACATTCCCATCACCAGCTTCCCTCAGTAATGTGGCCTGCGCTGATCCCACAGCCTTTTGAGCTGGAGACCCCTGACATACATTTTCCCACTTACAAGGTCATCTGAATCTAAGCTGTTTATCTGGTTGAAAGCCTGTGGGAAACTAGTGGGAAATGTACTTTCCCTCCCTTTTGTTTAAGACTTAGGCAATCCATCAGATTGCCACCCTTTTGTTGACATTGCCTGTTCCCGTAAAATAGATTAAGGTATAATAAAATGTTAGACAAATACAATAAAACTCTAACATACTTAGGACTGCCCTAAGGCCAAAATAAAGCTCAACTCTTAATCCAGGAAGAGCAAATACTTGACATCCCACCTCCTTTGTCCTCAGCACTCTTCAAGGATAATAGTTGTCAGGTGAGGAGGCCTTGGGAAATAGCTAGATTTTTCATGTCAATTTTTTTTTAATGGAAACAAATGCATTTTTTTTCTGGGACATAATCTTTGTAAGAATTCTCCCATTTTCTTGTCATTCCTGTGATAAGATGGGCAACTGAAATGCCCGGGAAATTAAATACCTCCCCAAGGATACAGAGAGGGAATGTGGTGGAGTCGAGCCCTGAAACCCAGGTTTGTTCTTTGCAAAACACATTCCTTTACTATTCCAGTGCCACTTTTAACTTCTGACACTTCTTCCTACCTCTCCTCACCCTCATTCTTTTGTTTACTCATTCATTTAGAAATCATTGTGTTGGGTCCTGGCAACACCCAGCCACAGAGCATTCCCTGGCTTCACGAAACTTACTGCTTAGGAAAGAGGTTCTCAATCCTAAGTCCCACTGCAATCTAAAAAAAAAGTCAATGCCCAGGTCCCATCCCCAGAGAGTCTCCTTTAGTTGGCCCGGATGGGATCAGTACCCACTGGCAACAGTTCCTGAGATCTCTCCAGGAGAATCCAAAGTTCAGCCAGGATTGAGAGCCACCGATGCAGGGTAGTGATTCTCAACCACAGGCAACTTTGTCCCCTGGAGAGTATTTGGCAACATATTTGGTTGTCACAACACAGAGTACTACTGAGGCCAGGGATGCTTCTCAACATCTGCCAGCCAACATCCAACCTCAAACGTCAGCAGTGCTAAGGCTGAGAAACCCTGGTCTAGAGAGAAGACGCACGTTGGATAAATAACTACAATACTGGTGAATGTTATTAACAGGAAAGTTATAGGAAGATGAGTCATAGTCTACGTTTACGGAGAACTCCAGATTCCTCCTTAAGGGAACACTCATTGGAAAATAATACGGGCAGGAAAGAGAAGAAACTAGGTGATCTCCATCAGGGTAGGGATTCTCTTGGGTGGTCTGATTCACTGTTCTAGATCCCACACCTACTGAGTGACTGTAGTGAATATTTACCGAATGACAAAATAACCAGTTGTGTAAATGAAGAATTATCACGGTCCAGGCACCACACATCGCCTTCTCACAGTTTCATGTTCTTGCCCTGTACTCGTTCCCTGGACCCACTTATCCTCCTCCCTGACCTCCACCATCTGTCTGCAGTACCTGAAACTCAGATTCTTTCTTTTAAGTGACCTTCCTTTTTTAAATAGGAACATAACTTATGAAAGGTTTCTCAAATTCTACATTCACAAAGGAAACAACTATACAGATGACTCTAATTCAGCATTCAACTAAGATCTGGCCACCACGAAAATTCACACTACCCTTAGGGCACATGTGAACCAACACAAAGCTGAGGTGGGAACGGATGGGGCAGGTGGGCCATAATGACTTTTGCCCATGTAAGGGGACTAGGTCCAAAAAGTTTGAGAGCCTTATGTTTATATATGTTTTCTCACTTTATGCCTGCAACTTAAGGTAAGGTGCTCATTTAAAAAAATAGATTATATTTTTTAGAGCAAATTTAGATTTACAGAAAAATCTGAAAGCTAGTACTGAGAGTTCCCAAATACCTCGCATACCAGTTCCCCTATTATGAACATCTTACGGCTGGGTGCGGTAGCCCACACCTGTAATTCCAGCACTTTGGGAGCCTGAGGCAGGAGAATTGCTTGAGCCCAGGAGTTTGAGACGAGTCTGTGTAACAAAGGGAGACCCTGCCTCTACAGGTAATTTAAAAATTAGCCAGGTGTGCTGGCACATGCCCCTGACCCCAGCTACTCAGGAGGCTGAGGTGGGAGGATCACTTGAGCCCAGGAGGTTGAGGCTGCAGTGAGCGTAATCACACTGCTGCACTCCACCCTGGGTGACAGAGCGAGGCCCTGTCTCAAAAAACAGAAATTAACAACAACAACAAAAATCTTACGTTCATATGATGCAGTTACATCTTCTACAATTAATGACCCAATATCGATACATTCTTATTAACTAAATTCTATGCTTTGTTCAGATTGCATTACTTTTACTTAATGTCCTTTTTCTGCTATAGGATCCTGTTCAGGACATCAGGTTACATTTAGTCATCGTGTCTGCCTAGGCTCCTCTGGGCTATGACAGATTCTCAGACTTCTTGTTTTTGACATAGTTGATGGTTTTAAGGAGCACTCATCAAGTGTTTTCTAGAATGCTCCTCTATTTGAATTTGTCTGATGCTTTTCTCCTGATTAGACTGCGATTATAGCTTTGGGGGAAGAAGATCACAGAGGTAAAGTGCCATTTTCATCATATCACATCACATCACATTAAGGGTACACAGCACCCGCGTGGTTTATGACTGCTGCGGATGTCGACCTGCAAGATGCTGACCTGGATGAAGTAGTGTTCATCAGTCTTCTCCATTGCACAGCTGCTTTTTCCCCTTCCCAGGCTGTACGCTTTGAAAGGAAGTGGATGTGCACAGGCCACGCTTAAAAAGTGGGGAGTTACGTTCCTCCTCCTTTAGCGTGGAATAGCTGCATACGTTATTTGGAATTCTGCATGGGAAATTCATCTCTTCTCCCTCACTTATTAATTTGTTCAATCGTTTATTTATATCAATTTGGACTCATGAATATTGATTTGATACTTTGGGATATAGCTTACTACTTTATTCATTGTGTTGCTCTAATTCTTCCCGCTTTGGCTATTTGGAGCTTTCAGCTGGCTCCCGCAAAAATGTGTCTTTTTTCCCATTTTATAGATGAGGAAACTAAGCTTCAGAAAGAATACAAAAAGTTTCCAGCCTCATCCAAGCAAAAAAGCAGAGGTGAAGGCCGGGTGCGGTGGCTCACGCCTGTGATCCCAGCACTTTGGGAGGCCAAGGCGGGTGGATCACAAGATCAGGAGTTCGAGAACAGTCTGGCCAACATACTGAAACCTGGTGTCTACTAAAAAAACAAAAAAATTATCCAGGTGTGGTGGTGTGTGCCTGTAATGCTAGCTCACGTGGACCTGGGAAGCAGAGGTTGCAGTGAGCCGAGATCACATCATTGCACTCCAACCCCGGCTGGCAGTTTGAGACTTGTTCTCAAAAAAAAAAAAAAAAAAAAAAAAGGCAGAGGTGCAATTTGAACCTAAGTCTATAAGATTCTAAGGCACCTGTTTGGTTGGTTGCTTGGTTGTTTTTGTTTGTTTGCATTTCCTGTCTAACACAGTCTCTCTGAATATAGTCAACTTCTGTAAATCAATGACTGGTGTATATTTCACTTGTCATTGAGAGTAAGCATTTTTGAGGTTACCGTTCTTCTATGTATTATACATTATAGAAAAATTTAATCAGCACCCAGATTAAGAAACAGAACATCACCAGCTCACCAGAGATCTCCTTTGTGCCTTTCAGTTGTCCCCACCTCTTGTAGGTTACCACGATCCTGGCTTATAACAGCATAGATCTGTTTTACCTGATTTTCACTTTAAATACATGGAATTAGGTATGGGTCCTCTTTGTGGGTGGTTTCTTTTGCTCATTCTCCTATGTTTTCCTGTGGTTCAGTTGGTGGAATTTTTTGTAAGGGTTCCAACCCTGTATTTCACAAGAATGGTTACAAGTAAAGGAACACTTATAAAAACACATTAAGCAACTACATAAAAAGTAAATTTACTCAAGATTAGCATAACACAAAGAAGAGAAAACTAACCAGAGATAGAACTAAATTGCCCCATTATCCAAAGGTGTCTTAGTTCATCCTTTTTATCATTATCTAAGGTTTTATCTAAGTAGGGCAGCCTTACTAATGTCCCTATGGGTCTTTTTTTCCTGGGAAAGATGCTTCCTGACTGACAGGTTGTCATTCTTGCCAACAGATGACCAGAAACTCACTCAGCCGCTTCTAAAATATAATGGTACAAGATGCAACTTGCCAAACTTGAATAAAATCCAAGATGCCTGTCAGTTACAGTTTTCTCTTTTCTGTTTCATTACTAATTACCACCATTGACCTAGTTATTTACAACAGAGATGACAAACCCTTGCTGCCCAGGCCAGCTTACCCTTCTCATGCCACCATGGAATCTGTTCAATCAAATCACCTCTCCCTAGAATCTACTCGCCCCAATACTCCTCAGCAACCACAGAGGAAACCAATTTGCCACTCTCGCTCACACCAAAGCACTGTGTTATTTTCTAGTTGGATCCACGCTTTCATTGCACGGTTTTCTAGTTGAATCCAGGCTTCTCGTTTCTGCTCCTTTCTTACACATCTCTCCTCAACTCATGAACCTGCTCTGACACCCACTTGCCTGATAGGTAATGGATGCAATACACTGCCTGGATGTTAATAACGCCTATCATTTGCCCACTCCAGTGAAGTTTTCCACATTTCCCAACCCCAGGACATACCTTCCATTCTAGTTGGGCTGATTTCTTCATCATCTCACCTATGTCCTGCTTATTCCATCCTGTGTGTTCCTGCCTATTCATTACCTCATTCTTTCAATAGCTCTTTGTTAAGCATGTGCCATGTACTCTTCTACACCATGGGGACATGGCAACATGTAAAATCCATCCAAGTCCCCATCCATGGAGCTTAGCTTGTAGGGGGTGATGCGAGACATTCGATAAACAAATGCATCGGTGTCAGGCGGGAACGGGTGTTTGCAACAGAACAGTGACTGGACCAGGACGCCATGTTCTGTATGGAGGTCAGGGACTGCAACTGTGAGTGGGTAGCAATGGAACAACTATCCCAGGAAAGGGTCCATCAGGCACAGGGCAGAGCAGGTGCAAGGGCTCTCAGACAGGAACATAATTCTCAGATGGAGAGCAGAGAGGCCATTTTAACCAGAGCAGAACAAGCAAAGAGGAGAATAAAAGGAGCTAAATTAGAGCAGCAGTTCAAGGCCAGTTCATGTGGACTTTTAAGTCATGGTTTTCAGTCCCCACCTCACCCCCCGTGCCCACCCGGGGAACATTTGACAATGTCTGGAGACATTTTTGGTTGTAAAAAACAGGGCTGGGCTACTGACCTCTGGTGAGGCCGGGGAGCAGCTAAACATCCAAACTGCATAGAACAGACCCCGCCACAAAGAACCATCTGGCCTCAAATGTTAAGAGAGCCAAGGTTGAGAAACCCTGCTTTCAGCCACAGGGAAGACTGAGTTTTACTGTAAAGTGTGAGGAGAGATATCATCAGAGAGTTTTAAACCAAGGTGTGACTTGAGTTGAATTAGGTTTTAAAAAAGTCAGTTTAGAGACTGTGTAATAAATCACAATTTGAACAGCAAAAGTGATATCAAAGACTACCACTTCTTAAGCACTTATATTTGAGGCACTGCACTGACTACGTTACCTAAAGTATCTCAGTATTTTTTTTCATAGTTCCTACCACCACCTCTCATCATATTACATCTCTGCCCATCAACTTTTAACTGTTTGCCTCCCCCAGTAAAGGGCAAGGTCAATGAGAACAAGAGCTTTGTTTTGTCACCTGTTGAATCTCTAACACCCAGGACAGTGCCTGGTATATGCTGGGTATCCTGTACTGGTTGAGAGAACAAACAATTCATAAAGTTACTCTGTTCATTCTCACTTCCAACAAGAGAACTGAGTCTCTGTGTCTGCTGCCTCAACCACAGCTATGAGAAAATCGGAGTTTTATGGCCATTTCCAACAGAATAATCTCCAAGTTTAGTGGCAATCCCCAGAAGGAAAAGTTCCCAGGGGATAATATTCTAGGTGAGTTGTCTAAGTAGTCATTGCTACATCCTCCTCATCTTAGACCTCCATGTGTATTCATTCCTTTACCAAATGTTCATTGAGCTCCTTCTACATGCCATGCACGGTGCTAGGCAGTGGGGGCACACTGATGAGGAAGAAGATGTGGTCCCCATCTATATCAGTCTGCTCAGGCTGTCCTAACAAAATACTGCAGACTAGGTTGCTTAAACAACAGACACCTCTTCTCCCACAGATCCGGAATCTGGAAGGTACCAGCAAGACCAAGGTACCAGCATGGTTGGGTTCAGGTGAGGGCTATCTTCTTGGCCTGCAGATGGCCACCATCTCACTGTGTCCTCACATGGCAGTGGGGGGTGGTGGGTGGAGAGGGAAAAGGAAACAGAGTGAGAAGGGTGAGAAGAGGGAGAGAGTGCGTTCTCTGGTGTCTCCTTTTTTCTTTGAGACGGAGTCTTACTCTGTTGCCCAGGCTGGAGTGTAGTGGCGTGATCTCAGCTCACTGAAACCTCCACTTCCTGGGTTCAAGCGATTCTCCTGCCTCAGCCACCCAGGTAGCTGGGATTACAGGTGCACACCACACGGCCCAGCTAATTTTGTTGTTGTTGTTGTTGTATTTTTAGTAGACACAGGGTTTCACCATGTTGGCCAGGCTGGTCTTGAACTGCTAACCTCATGATCCACCCACCCTGGCCTCCCAAAGTGCTGGGATTACAGGCATGCGCCAACATACCCAGCCTGGGGTCTCCTCTTGTAAGGGCACAAACCCTATCATGAAGGCCCCTGCCCTTATTATCTCACTTAAACCTAATTACGCCCTACAGGCCCCATCTCCTAATACCATCGTAATGGGGGCTAGGACTACAGCATCTTAATTTGGGGGACATGCAATTCAGTCCATAGCACCATCCTCACAAAGTTTACAGTTCAGCATGGGAGCTAGACACTACATGTGTGTTAGGAACAAGAACATTATATGTTGTGGTAAGTGCTAGGAAACTAACATCAGTGCTGTGATGAATACTCCGGAGTTTGCCTTGAGGAGACTTCTCTAAGGGAATAATATACAAATACAAAAAATGTAGTACCATAAAAAGAATTTTAAAACCTCACTAATCCTGCTTATACTGCTTTCAATTTGAAAGGACACTATATTTGATATACTACAGTAAATAAAATAGTATTAAAATTAATTTCACCTGCTTTTTTATTTTTTAAACCATGACTATGTGAAAAAATTTAAACTGTGGCTAACATTATATTTCTTTTTTTTTCTAACTTTTAAGTTCAGGGGCTCATGTGCAGGTTTGTTATACAGGTAAACTTATGTCATGGGGGTTTGTTGTACAGACTATTTCATCACCCAGGTATTAAGCCTAGTGCCTGTTAGTTCTTCTTCCTGATTCTCTCCCTCCTCCCACCCTCCACTCTTGGATAGGCCCCAGTGTGTGTTCCCTCTATGTGTTTCTGTGTTCTTATCATTTAGCTCCCACTTATCAGCGGGAACATGCAGTATTTGGTTTTCTGTTTCTGTGTTAGTTTGCTAAGGATAATAACCTCCAGTTCCATCCATGTTTCCACAAAGGACATGGTATCATTCTTTTTTATGGCTGCATAGTATTCCACGGTATACAAGCACCACATTTTCTTTATCCAGTCCATCCAAACTCATCAAAGAGAAGGGGCTCTTGCTGGGCATAGGATGATTCCATGTCTTTGCTATGATTACATTACATTTCTATTTAAATATGTGGCTTGCTGAAGTAATACAGATGTGGAAAACCCAAAACCATATGTTCTCACAAGTAGGAGCTAACCTATGAGTAAGCAATGGCATCCAGAGAGATATAAGGGACCTTAGAGACTCAGAAGGGGGAGGATGGGGAGACCAGGGATTAAAAAAAACTACACGTAGGATACAGTGTGCACTACTCAGGTGACAGACGCGCTAAAATCTCAGAATTCACCACTATGTAATTCATCATGTAACCAAAAAAAGTGGTACCCCAAAGGTAATGAAATAAAATTTTTAAATAAATAAATAAATAGGTGCCTCGGGTTATATTTCTATTGAACAGCACTGCCCTACACCCTTCCCTTTCTGCTGAAGACACTAGTGGGGAAAGAGGAAAAAAAGACATCCCAAAGAGATGACTTGGGAGTGGGGACAGAAAGCAACATTTCTGGAGGTTGGGAAATGAAGTTGGCAGAATTGGCTAAATAGTATTTTAAGAATAGAGCAGGGCTGGGCACAGTGGCTCACACCTGCAATCCCAACACTTTGAGAGGCTGAGGCAGGTGGATGACTTGAGGTCAGAAGTTTGAGGCCAGCCTGGGCAACATGGCAAAAACCTGGCTCTACTAAAAATACAAAAATTAGCTGGCCGTGGTGGCACGCGCCTGTAGTCCCAGCTACTTGGGAGGCTGAAGCAGGAGAATCACTTGAACCTGGGAGGCAGAGGTTGCAGTGAGCCAAGATTGTGCCGTTGCACTTCGGCCTGGGTTACGAGCAAAACTCCATCTCAAAAAAAAAAAAAAAAAAAGT
>CAUYLG010043855.1:0-41268 GCA_963573385.1 Cacajao melanocephalus
GTGTGGCTCCTCCGCCGGGAATCTCCTAGTCTGTGGGCAACAAAAATTCGTCTGAAAGTGCGGCGTCCACTCGCTCTCTGCGCTTTCACTGGGAGCTACAATCCTGAGCTGTTGTTAATCGGCCATCTTGGATCTCTCCCAACTCACTTGATTTTTAAAGTACTTGAAAGTAGAAAATTCAAAATCAATGTTGTTTCCCAAAAACAAATATTTTAAATGCTGCTTGTTAGGAAAGAACATTGTCAATTATTACAAAAATGGATTAAAATGACAAAAAGAAAAATAACAGTAAAGAGGAAAAAAAACGAGATAATTGATGTGTATCCTTTTGGGACACATCTGTAATACGATTTGTCACATGGCACAAGAAGTACAATGCGTGCGTGTGTGGTACTGGGGGTTATGATCTTTTTAATTTCATGTACTCTGCACATTTTAGGTACTTACTAACAGAGTCAGTGTCTGATACATTAGGATTCGGTTACAAAATGATGAAGAACATTGAGATTCCTCTCAGGCTCTCAAGGTGACAGATGTTCTATTGCTAAAATATTGCTTTGAGGAAACCAAAATAGACCCACTGCACCTAAAATAATGTGCCAAAAATATAAGGAAAAAAATAGAGAATGGAGACTCACAGCAAGAGAGAACATTATATTTGAGTGATGGTTTTCAAATTTTCCTCTGTGGGTCATACGCTTGCCTGACCCATCTATTCTTCCATGGTCCTCATCTTGTAGGGTCCAGGTGTCTTAACGCTCTTGGCCACCCAGCCTCTGCCGTCCTGCATGAAGGGGGTCATGGAGGTTCCTGCATACCATTGCCCAGGGCAGTGGCCTGGAGAGGCAGCAGGCTGGGGAATGTGATGCTGCCACTCACATAGGCAATTTTTTGCATACTGTACCTTTGCTTTGTGTCCTTTAGCTATTCTTAGACATTTTCCAGAAGAATAAACAATCTTTTATGGTAAAGTTCCATTCCCTCTAGCTGGAAACATCACTTTGACCTATATGACCTGCTTTTGGATTTGGGGTTTATACATGGACCAGTTAAAATGAACACTCCTGGGACCTGCTACCAGGGCTAGAAGGCTTTCCCTGATCCACCTGACAAGGTTAAGACAACTGATCACATTCAGAATACTGCCTGCTTGGTTTATAGAGGATGAATTATAATTTTATTTATGAATTTATTCCTGAAATCATTAAATTAAGCAATTGATAAAAAAATGGCAATTACACAATTAATAGAAATTAAATAATCTCTAACTCTTTTATTTAATTGTAAGATTCTTGAGGAAAATGTTAATGGCTTTTTTTCCCCTACAACTTTATCCTCAGTGTCTATAAACACAGCACTGACCTTGTAGCAGACCTCAATAAATATTTGCTGAATGATTTCATTTGTGCATGTGTGTGTGTGTGTGTGTGTGTGTGTGGTATGTATGCAGGGAAAGTCACTGTAGGAAGAAGGACAAATAAACATAATGAACAAATGAACAGAATCATAGGTGTGATTTATTTAATCTGAAATTCATCTAAGTAGTGTATAAAAGAATGCTCTCTTTTAGACAATGTGCCTTTCAGCTATAATTTCACATATGCCTTGCTCTTAGCCAAAAAGAAAATCTCAGTGGAGATTTCAGAGGCTATCAATACAGGGCAGAGAATGTATAGTAGGCTGAGGGAGCCATCTGGGAATAGGCAAGTTCTACGGGTTCCTGTAAAGCCTACTTTTCCTGAGCATGGCCAAGGCAAAGGCCCATTGGTGGCTTGGGAATGGAAACACTGAAGACAAGCTGGGGAAGCATTGTGTCTAAATGACTTGAGACCCTGGACTGGCAGTAAGGTCCTCTACTCTAAGCCAGTCTGGACTGATGTAATAGTTCCTTATATATTTTGGATGTTAACCCTTTATCATATATATATAGTTTGCAAATATTATCTCCATATGTGTATTTTGATTGTAATGTTTACATTTTCCTAATGGCAGTAAAGCTATCATTAAATTGAAGACAAGTTATAGAATCAAAGTGTCTTAGAATTGAGGAAATACAGGTACTATTTTTAAACTTTCTTCAGAAAAAAATGTTTTATATAGAATCGGGTCTTAATCTGGGATCAAAAAAAGAAATGTTTAAAGTTGTTACAGAGAAATATTATAAATGTTTTAAGGTATATATAAAAGGAAACTGTCCTGGGGAAGCTTTCCAGAAACTAGTAGCTTGTGAGACTGGGCAGCTTTGTGTGTCTCCTATTTAGTCTCTAGCACAATAATTTTTAAAGAAATATGAGATTCCTTAAGCTGTATGATGGCTGCAAACAAAAAAAAAGAAAAAAAAACATGAGAAATGTACTTTACTAGTACAGGAGCCCATGGGCTGAGATTCTTTTTATAAACTACTTCTCTTCAAGGAGTTTCTTCAAGGAGTTTAAAGTGCCTGGCAGCTAGTTTCTAAGAAACTTACAAAACTCTGGTGCAATATTAGGCCAAGGGTGCAGAAGAGTAGAAATGTAGGGGTCATTTCTATTTCTCTGTTTTATGGTACACTTACGTAACTCCTCAAAGGCCAGCAAATCAATGACAATGCTGGGAACAAACTCTAAATTTCCTAATGCCAAAGTTACTTGTCTGTTTACTGAATGTAATGATCATTTCATCTAGTATTTTTAGATTTTTCTTTCCTTCCATTCTGTTTGCTTGGACAAATTTTCAATTTTTGATTAATAATGAAAAATTTGGATTTGTTAACTATTGGGTGAGCTGCAAACAGGATTGACAGTGTTTATCTCATGAGTTAGGTTAAAACCTAAGCATCAGTCATATTAATATCAACTTTTATCATTAAAAACCTATTTTATAAATCTAAAATTGGACACTAATTATAATGTATCCTCAGATATAATTTTTAGGCCAGTATTTTCAAAATGTCTATGTTAACCAATGTTATAAATACCGAAAAAATCTAGTTAGCAATTAGCAGAATTTAAACTATGAGCGTTTCCTTTGAAATATTTTAAAATAACGTCATGCATCATTTCTGCTACTTAAGGTTACATTTACACAGTGTTGGTCAAAAGAAGAGTCAGTCATCCTCATGCAGAAGCTGGGAACGTAGAAATGCTTATAGTCTTTCTGGAAGGTAATGTGGCAGTGTGCATATTGTTGCAAATGTGAAAACTATTTGATCTAGTGATATCATTTTTAGGAAACTATCCTAGGTAAGTCATCATGAATGTACTTTAAGTTTTAGCTAAGCATGTTCATTGCAGCATTGTTTACAATAGCAAAACAATGAGAAGCAGCCTACATGTGCCCATGCATGTGAGGGGTAGAGAGAAGTCTTCCCTTGGCCACTGGGAGCCTCGTCTGTACTCGAGGTCTCAGCCAATGCCTAGCTGAGCTGGGAGTACCAAAGGCCAGTCACCTTATCTCCAGGTGGGGCTAACTCCAGGATAATTTATGCAACAGTTTCCTTGCCTGACCTGTTTTTTTTCCTCCTCTAACCTGCTCTCCCCATTCCTCTTCTCCCAAGAGCACTCTCCCAGTAATTCATTTGAACAAAAAATCCCCATCTCAGGCTCTGCTCCTGGGGAGCCTGATGACCTAAAACACCTCTTATTTTACAAACGAAGAAGTTAGAGCTCAAAATGACTGAGTTGTTTGTGCAAATCACATAGCAGAGGAAAAATTAAAAGTTCAGTTCTACCTGACTCTGTCCTGTTATTACCCAGTAGTTCCTCCCAATGCTAATTTTAATCCAGTTTGCCCTTTCCAAAAGCATGTGGAATTCTGTCAAGATGGGCAGGTAGCTGGGTTCAAGTCCAGAGGGCAGAGTGAGAAGGGGTGACCCAACAAAGGAGGAGCCCAGGGTGAATGGGAGCAGTCCTTTTTTTTTTTTTGAGACGGAGTCTTACTCTGTCACCAGGCTGGAGTGCAGTGGCATGATCTTGGCTCACTGCAACCTCTGCCTCCCAGACACAAGTGATTCTCCTGCCTCAGCCTCCTGAGTAGCTGGGATTACAGGCATGCACCAGCATGCCCAGCTAATTTTCGTATTTTTAGTAGAAACTGGGTTTTACCATGTTGCCCAGGATGGTCTCCATCTCTTGACCTTGTGATCCGCCTGCCTCAGCCTCCCAAAGTGCTGGGATTACAGATGTGAGCCACCACGCCCATAGCAGTCTTTATAAAACAGGGCTTCTCCACTGGGGATCTTCATCCCATGACCATAGAACAGTTTTAACCTTTAACGAGCAGGGCCAGCGATGTTAAAAAGTCCTGCAACACAGAGGATAGCTCAGCTCAACAAAGAGTTGTTCTGCACCAACGCCCCTGTTGAGAAACACTGCAGAGTGCCCAGGGTCAGAAAGTAAGTGAGCCAAATGTAGTCAGCAAGTCCAAAGGGCAAGGGGGTGGAGAAGATGAAGCCAAAGAACAGGGGAGCCAGGCAGCTCTGGGGCTCTGGCCAGGCAACCAGGCTGGCGGCATGGGATCGAGTGTGGCTGGTGTGCCCACTGCTTGCCGTTCTCAGCATCCAGTCTGTGGGGCAGAGCGAGCCTGAGTCTGGCCACTTTAAAAGTTTAGGACAACATGAGGAATCAAAGTGGATGTCATGGGACCTAAGGGAAAATATACTCAGTGGCATTAGATTCATTGTTCATTTTTAAAAATTCTAATTCCGTTAAACAGACACTGGGCACCGTCATTTTTAGCTGTTGTAGTGAGTACTAAGAAAACCAAACATCACACAGTTTGGACTCCAGTCAACGCTCAGAAGTAGGTGTCGTAATCATTGGCTGTGTTATAATTCTGGCTGCCCAGCATTTGAACCCTGTCCCATGGAGAAACTCTTTACCTTGTAAGTCTTGCTGGGCAGGAGGCCATCTCCTGGCAGAAGCTGATAGTGTTAGAGATCCACATTTCCACTTTACCTTGCACGGAGGCCTGGACACATGTCCTGGATTTTTAACTGGGAGGTAGTTAGTACAGAGCAGAGGAGGAAAAGTCTGTTTTTCAGCAGGAGCACAGCTGGCTCCTGAGGACCGTCAAGGCAGCTGAGGAGGTGGCGGTGGTATTGGTGGTGCCAGGGCAGCATCTGTTCTTCAGGGGTGACCCCACTCGGTGCTATTTGGGGCCTTGTTTCTGGCCACACAGATCTGGAGGCTGGATCTCCAGGCCTCCTGGAGACTCTGGGAATCACCCGACACTTTGAATAAATTCTCTCTGATAAATCAGCCACAAATAGTCCCTTTTACGGGCATATATGAGTGAGTATTTTCTACATTCCAATTTCTGGGAAAATGAAGATAAATCTGACTATGGTTTTGTGTTCCCATGGTCAGGAAGACCGACAGGTATCTGGGTCAGACTCAGCGTGCTGCCACGTGGGTGTAACTGAGAACTGTGGATGCTCTGAATTGGGAGCAATGAATGATTATCAGTACTGTGCTCAATTTGAGGGGGAGGCTAGGGCTGGGGAAGCTGGTGTGATGTACGCTGGAATCACGTAGACATTGGAAAAGAAAAAAGAAAATGATGAAGGGTGGGACTCATGGACATTTTGTTACAAAGTGGTCCAGATGTGCGTTGCAGGATGAACCTGGTACCAACCTGATCTTAGAATGTAAATTCTGGCAACAGCCACTATGTGGTAGGCTAATGACTATAATTGGCTGCTCTCTCTGCCAGACTTCCAGAGTAGCAGTACAGGTGAGGTCAGACTTCTCCCTGCTTTTCAGTGGAAGGAGAGGACAAAGTGTTATACAGAACGCATAAATTTCTGGTCCAGTTTATCCATGATCTTAAATGTCTCAAAAGATGGTCTTATTTCTTCCATTGTAAGTTTGAAATCTTATGATTTACAGTATATAACCCAGCCTGCTGTGGTTTTTACTATTTTGTGTGGACTAAACAGAATTTTACTTGGGGGAAGGGGTGGTGGGCAATGAGTTCAATGCTCAAATCCCGCTTTGTTATGCAGCTGTCATTCACTGAGTACCTCTTCTGTGTGCCAGGCTCTCTTCCACACGCTCTTCCATCTTTGAAACAATCCTCCCAGCAGGTGTTATGAGCTTAGTTTTACACACAAGGCCTAATGATTTGGCCAAGACCCACAGAGCTGAGGTGACAAAAAACTTGAGCCCAGGTGAGCCTGGCTCCAGTGCTGTGACTCACACCTAGTGCCTCCTTCCCAGACATCCTAAGTCAGAGTCACGTGGTTTACCTCAGGGATAATCCACCCATTGTTCTGTCTTAGTTTGTAACTCTCTCCTGATAGGCTGTGGGGCCTAAAATAAATATCCCATGTTATTAGGGGATTGATTTAGATCACTTACACAATCAGGAAAGATATCAGTGGTGAATAAATCTTTCTGACTTAAAAAATTCTGTGATTAAGACACTGGATTGTAAGACCTCTTCCAGGCCTGGTTTCTTGAATATAGAGTAGAATACAGATATTCACGTCTAGTAGCTAGACTGGTAAGAGAATGCTGTTATTAGTTGGGAGAATGCTGTTCTGAGGTCAAAAGCATGGAAATGGGACTATCATTTGAGATCTGCCAAACTCCCACCACTGGGCCCAGGGGGAATGTGGGCCAGTCAGTGTGAATAGACTGTTAGTATTAAAGGTAATGATAATAAGCGTTTATTGAACAATGACTGTGTGTTAGTACTATAAAAGTATTTAGGTATGTTCTCTGCACAAATCTGAGGTCCATTTTTTTTTAGATAAGGAGACAAATTCTGGGAGGGTCAGCAACTTATTCAACATCATAGGCAGTAAGTAGGCTCTCTAAGATTCAGACCCAGACCTTCCTACCTCCAATGCGCAAATCTAAGGGTTCATGTGATATTAACCACAGATGAATAGTTCAGCTATGCCCATGAAGAGCTACTTTGAAGTTATTAACCATTCATTTAGCAATTATTTACCAATACCTTGGTAAATTATTTTATTTATTATAGGCAATGTGCTCATGAACAACAGAGACATGGCCTCTGATCTCATGGTGGTGAAGAAAAGAATCAAATAATTATACGAATAAACATAAAATTACAAACTGTTGCTATGTGCTATGATGAAAAGACACAGAAAAGTGGGAGATCATATCACAAGCATGCCTAACCTAATCTAGGAGATCACAAAAGACTTCCTGGAGGCAGTGGCAATTGAGCCAGTATCAGAGGGATGAGTGTAGTTCACTAGGAGGAAGGCAGGGGGAATGGAAGAAGAAAATTACTGGAAGAATGATGGGCATGTAGTAAGGCCCTGAGGCAGAAGGAAAGAATTTTGAGTCTGTGGTAGTTGCACACTGCTGGTCCTTGGGATAAGTTTGGTGTGTAACGAGATTTTTCTGTTTTGGCTCACAGACTCTTTTGTAAAGATATGAGCCCCACAGTGTAAATATTACATAAATATTCTGATTTCAAGCTCCTCTTGAATCATCAAATGATGTGGTGACCCTGGGGCCTTAGGGCTTCATGACTGCAATGACAAGTGCTAAATATTTGGCCAGTCTTTTTTTTTTTTTTTTTTTTTTTTACAGAGTGTCACACTGTCACCCAGGCGGAAGTGCAGTGGTGCAGTCTTAGCTCACTGTAACCTCTGCCTCCCGGGTTCAAGTGATTCTCCTGCTTCAGCCTTCCAAGTAGCTGGGACTACAGGTGCGTGCCACCATGCATGGCTAATTTTTTGTGTTTTTAATAGAGATGGGGTTTCACCGTGTTAGCCAGGATGGTCTCGATCTCCTGACCTCAAGTGATGTGCTCACCTCAGCCTCCCAAAGTGCTGGGATTACAGACGTGAACGACTGCACCCGGCTGTATCTGGCCAGTTTAAGTGGGGCACACGCGCTCCATTTCATCAATCTTCCTACTCCTAATTGTCTCCCTAAAGTCAAAACAAGGCTTCAGTTATTGTTTATCATCATATTTGCACTGTTGCTTTTCTTATAGTGGAGAATTATTCCTTGATATTGTTGTCTTCACCAAAAATTAAAGATAGACCAAGAGGATCACGTGCTTTTCCTCAAACTCAGTGTGTGCCATTCATGTACTTTATTGCTTGGTGCCTGTGGGCATTTAAATTTCTCCCATTCTTACTTTGGAGGAAACTGAATAAAGGCCCTTAGGGTGTCTCACTGTGTAACTGTCCAAAAATCTGTTGACTTTTTTCTCTACTACCAATGCTTAGTGAGAATGGGATGTGATCTCCACCCCCTTGACAGGGAGGGAGAGCTGAGTAGCTAATTGATTTTTAGTAAAAGATATTAATAACTAATTGATTATTAATCCTAGCTCTACTCTTCTAAAATACAAGACTGCACCTGTTTTTAATTGCTACTCAATTTATTAAGCATTTGTACCATATTAAGCAAAACAGATCTCCAGATCCCCTGTCCTGGAGAACATATGTTACTCATTTTTTTCTTTGTCGGGTAAATTAATCTTGCCATCTCCAAATCCTTGTTTCTTACATATTAGCGAGACATTAAAAGTTAATTTTGAATGTTTCCTAAACACTTGTAAACACGTCATGTAGTGGAGGTATCTCTGCTATCATGAAAAGCCCAGGCTGGTGACCTAAGAAACAGTTTGCTGTTAGTTTTGCACAGTTAATATGTTACCCAAAGATAGAGTGTAAGTCATGCCACTTTTCAGAGCCCTAGAGAAACTCACCGGGGTAACGCATGAATCATTTTGTAAAGCAAAGAACTTGAAGGTAATATGCAAAGTCACTCAATATATTCTTTTTGCAAGAACAAAGTATTCTATTAGGAATTAAAGTGCATTTGCATTATATATGTGCTGTGATGCCTCAAATGTCAGTTTCCTTATATATAACCAAAATTACTGCTGGATTTCTTTTTTTTTTTTTTTTCTGAGGCAGAGTCTCACTCTGTCGCCAGGCACAATCTCAGCTCACTGCAACCTCCGCCTCCCGGGTTCAAGTGATTCTCATGCCTCAGCCTCCCGAGTAGCTGGGACTATAGGCACCTGCCACCATGCCCAGCTAATTTTTGTATTTTTAGTAGAGATGGGGTTTTACCATGTTGGCAGGATGGTCTCAATTGCTTGACCTTGTGAACCACCGGCCTCGGCCTCCCAGAGTGCTTGGACTATAGGTGTGAACCACCATGCCTGGCCCTGGATTTCTATGTATGTTTGCCTCATGCATCCTTGTCTACAGTTTTCCCCTTGCTTTCTTTTCTTCTCTTTGCCATGTGTTAGTGTGACTAAGCCCTGCTGCACATCAAATCGTCAGTTTAAACTCAACCAGTAGAGGGTACTGTTTGAGCACTTTAAATGGATTTCTCATCTTTGTCTTTCTTTTCCAAAGAGAACAATATCGGAATAATAGGCTGGGATGATATTCAGGAGGCAAGATGCTGGCAAGAGAATAGGCATCAATGATCAAGTTTCAGTATCATTTTGCAGAAAATTCCCTTTGTTCTCTGCTGCACAAAAGGACATTCCTTGCAAAATGCACATAGAGTTTCTAGTGATAAATGTATGTATTTAAAGGTAGATGAAGGGGGTGCTGGTGGTAGAGTAGAATCTGCTTCTAAATTTACTAAGTACTTGTATCCATTTTAAGTTTGGGGTTCTGAATCAAGATATCGGCCCCATGGGTTTTCAGCTTGCTGGTAAATGATCATGAATAATTCCTGCAGTAGCAAATGACATCATAAAATAATCAGGCATTCCCTGCCCTTTGTAGATCAATGAGCACAGATGTCTCCAAATGGAGGGGGATACTGGAGAACACTTTACATCTTGCTGGGTTTGAACATTTGAGAATTAATGGCTGTTTATCAAAATAAAGTGAGCATCTCCCTGTTCTGAAACCATGTTCAGCATTAAATATATTGTAGAAGAATGCTGTTTGTCACTTAAGTTTTACATAAATTTGATCAATGGTGTCTAATAGTGGACTATACATGTCTTAGTAACATTTGTATACTTGAATTTTTATACTAACCATTTAAAAATTTTAACAAATGAGAAAATTCCATTTGATAACAACAGTAACAAAAGAGAAAAGCACTCAGCTGAAGAGTAATTGTTCCTTGTCCCACTCCTCTTATCCTCAACGTCCCTTCACACATGTAACTTTTAATTTTTATGGCATTTTTTGGTTAGTTACCTGTATCTCTGAATAATATGCTTACATTAATAATGCTTGAGTTATTCGTTTTATATGTGATATTTGTTTTCCTACACTGACAGTTGAGAATATAAGTTAAGTTACTTAATATCTCCTGTTAGTCACATTTCTATTTTAGATATTTATTGGTTATCTAAAGAAAATATTTGCTCCTTTAACAATAAGCAATTTATTGTGAGTTCTCATCTTTTCAGTTCTTTTCTCCCACTTCCATCTCCCAATAAAAAGGCATTCTTCCTTTATCTTGAGCATCTAGTATGGCTGATGTGAAAGCTTGATCCTCATTCTTTGGCAGATGACCTGCTTTTCCTTTCTGCGTTTTTCTTGAAGCCATGATCCTAGATGGAAGCCTTTTTACAGCCACTGGTGAGCTCTTAGCTCTTCTGATCTGAAATCTTGTCTTGCAGCTATACAGACTCTCCTGTATCATTCAGATTGACAATCGGCTTCCCTCTGTTTTTGCTGTTCCTCCACAATGTTGAGATTATCAAGACTTGCCTTCTGCTCTCTAATTGTCATTCCACCATCTTTATCTGTAACTTTGTCAATCAATAAATAGTGTTTACATGGGGACACAATGCAGTATTGTTTATCACAGTCTCAGGTAGTGTGCTGTTATATTTCCTGTCTTGTACAGCTTTTAATTTTTCTGAAGTTGTTAACTGGCTTTTTGGAAGTACTATTTGCCTTTATTATGTGCTCAACTTTTTTGTCCATTCAGTCAGAGATTTGGTTAAAATTTTTCCAGAAAGTTCCTTCTTTCAAAGCTGCTTCTGGAAGAGTGCTTCGTCCTGTTACTCTTGTCTGTACTTGCTGTCTAGGCTCCTATACAACGGTCTCTGCTTTGTTGGGTTGCTTTCCTTATTTGTGGAACTCCAGCCTTTTGTTAAAAGACACACTCAACACGAATCCTAAGAAACTGTATGGGAGATGCAACTTTTCTGATTCTTTGAATGTGTGAAAATCAGTACATGCAAATGTGATCTATGTTCACACTTGTATAGTAATTTAATTAAGTATAGAGAATATAGTTTAAAAATATGTTTTCCTCAGAAGCATGGTTCCTTTTTCCTGAGCATTTAGTTTGCTAATGTGAAATTTAATGCCAGCTTAATTCTCATTCTTTGGCAAATGATATGATCTGTTTTTCCTTTCTGCTTTTTTCTTTCAGCCATGATCATAGGTGGAAGTCATTTTACAGCCACTGGTGGGCTCTTCCAGTCTGAAATCGTCAGCCTTTCAACTGAACAGAAGCTCTTGTGTAGTTCAAATTAGCAATTTGCTTCCCTCCAGTTTTGTTGCTTGTTTTTCATAATTCCTGTTAGTTATGTGTTAGTCTTCCTGGCTTGATCTTTTATTTTAACAGCCAAATAGTAACCAATATTATCTATTTTTTTAATACTTTAAGTTCCAAGATACATGTGCCGAATGTGCAGGTTTGTTACATAAGTATACACGTGCCATGGTGGTTTGCTGCACCCATCAACTGGTCCTCTACATAATGCTTTCCCTCCCCCCAGCCCCCAACCCCCTGACAGGCCCCAGTGTATGATGTTCCCCTCCCTGTGTCCATGTGTTCTCATTGTTTAGTTCCCACTTATGAGTGAGAACATGAGGTGTTTGCTTTTCTTTTCCTGTGTTAGTTTGCTGAGAATGACAGTTTCCAGCTTCATCCATGTCCCTGCAAAGGACATGAACTCATCCTTTTTTATGGGTGCATAGTATTCCATGGTGTATATGTGCCACATTTTCTTTATCCAGTCTATAATTGTTGGGCTTTGGGTTGGTTCCAAGTCTTTGCTATTGTGAACAGTGCTGCCATAAACATACGTGTGCATGTGTCTTTATAGTAGAATGATTTATAATCCTTTGGGTATATACCCAGTAATGAGATTGCTGGGTCAAATGGTATTTCTGGTTTTAGATCCTTGAGGAATTGCTAAATTGTCTTCCACAATGGTTGAACTAATTTACACTCCCACAAGTGGTATAAAAGCATTCCTATTTCTCCACATCCTTGCCAGTATCTGCTGTCTCCTGACTTTTTAATGATCACCATTCTAACTGGGGTGAGATGGTATCTCGTGGTTTTGATTTGCATTTCTCTAATGACCAGTGATGATGAGCTTTTTTTAAATATGTTTCTTGGCCACATAAATGTCTTCTTTGAAAAGTGTGTTCATATCCCTCACCCACTTTTTGATGGGATTGTTTTTTTCTTATAAATTTAAGTTCTTTGTAGATTTTGGATATTAGCCCTTTGTCAGATGGGTAGATTACAAAAGTTTTCTTCCATTCTGTAGGTTACCTGTTCACTCTGATGATAGTTTCTTTAGCTGTGCAGAAGCTCTTTAGTTTAATCAGATCCCATTTGTCAATTTTGGCTTTTGTTGCCGTTGCTTTTCATTCAGGACATAGGCACGGGCAAAGACTTCATGAGTGGTTTGATCTTTTTTTCTATTTTTATTTCATCTTCTGGGAGACTCTTCTGAATTATATATTTTTAAAATGTATTTCTCTTTTTCATGTTGGTGATCAAACCTTTTTAATCTCAGTTTGTTCTTTCTTCATAGTATCCGGTTCTTGTCTAATGAAAGCAATGTATTCTTGAATCTTTTTAAGGATATCAGAATTTCTGCAAAAATGTCTTTTTTTTTTTGTAATGTGGCTTTCTATTTTGGAATCAGCTTTTTCTGTTTATCTTGATTAGAGTGTCTCATATCAGATTTTTTTCTGAATATATGGGAATCTTTGGTTTTCTGTTCACATTTTAGGGCAAAGCAAATGCCATGACTTGGGTTGTAACTTACATTGTGGTGAAATCAGCTGTTTCATAAATAGACTTGATGGATTTCTTCTTCATTTTAGCCTTATGTCTCACTCCCATTCCTATGGTATTACAGTTTTCAGATTTCTGAGCATCTCAATGGTTCTTCTAGGCAACCTATGTCCGTTGCTGTCACTAACCCTCTACCCCCTTTATTTTGCTCTAAGCTAACCCCTTTGGATGCTTTTCATCTGTTAGCCTGTCTCCACTTTTCATCTTCCAAAATTTTGTTGAAATCTTTTATCAGTTTATGACCATTTCTTATTCTTATTTTACTTATGAGTTTGTACCTATTTGCATTCCTTTACTAACATTTTAATAGACTTTTGGGTGGAAGAGAATATAGATACATGTGCATAATCTGCCATCTTTATCTGCAAGTCCATGCTAATTTTTAAATACACTTTTGTCTGACCTGAAATTTGTAGACACATATTTATTTATTTATAGTCTACCTCATTTGTAAACATGTGTTTTTAGTGCATTTGTGTAAGGTACTTTTAGGCACGTACCATGTCTCTGACAATTTTCTCAATATTTTAAGGTATAAACAGGTCAAACATTTAAAAAATGTTTTTCAGGTTGTAACTTACTTCAATTATTTTGTTTTTTCTAAAAACAACTCTAAAATAGGCATTGCCACCATCTCATTTTACAGATGAGAAATGGAGATTCCAAGAGAGTTAAATGATAAGCTTAAGATAATAAAACTGGTGAATGTTGACCTGATTAGATCCAAACTTAGGTTCAGCGGTACATGTGCAAGTTTGTTATATAGATAAATTGCATGCATCATGAGGGTTTTGTATATAGATTGTGTCACCACCCAGGTAATAGGCATGGTACCTGAATAGGTAGTTTTCAATCCTCATCCTCCTCCCACCTTCCACCCTCAAGTACCCCCAGTGTCTACTGTTCTCTTCTTTGTGTCCATGTGTACTCAATGTTTAGCTCCCACTTATAAGGGAGAATATATGGTATTTAGTTTTCTGTTTCTGTGTTAGTTCACTTAGGAGAATGGCCTCCATCCATGTTGCTGCAAAGGACATGATCTTGTTCTTTTTCAAGGCCATGTAGTATTCCATGGTGTGTATGTACCACATTCCCTTTATCCAGTCTACCATTGATGAGCACCTAGGTTGATTCCATGTCTTTGCCGTGAATAGTGCTGCAATAAACATTTGTGCATGTGTCTTTATGGTAGAACGATTTATATTCCTTTGGGTATGTACCCAATAATGGGATTGCTGGGTTGCATGGTAGTTCTGTTTTAAGTTCTTTGAGAAATTACCAAACTGCTTTCTACAGTGGCTGAACTAATTTACATTCCCACCAGCACTGTATACGTGTTCCCTTTGCTCTGCAGCCTCACCAGCATCTGTTATTTTTTGACTTTTTAGTAATAGCCATTCTGACTGGTGTGAGATGGTATCTCATCGTGGTTTTAATTTGCATTTTTCTAATGATCAGTGATGTTGAATATTCTTTCATATGCTTGTTGGCCACATGTATGTCTTCTTTTGAAAAGTGTCTGTTTATCTTCTTTGCCCACTTTTTAATGAGATTGTTTGTTTTATGCTTGTAAATTTGTTTATCTCTCATGCTACACTATGTCTCTTAGACAACACTTGATAAAACCAAATAAATACAACAGCATAAATAAATAAGGTAATCTGTTTACAGAAGCAATTTCTACTTCCACAGGGCATCATGTGCACTGCTTTAGTTTTCAGCTTGGTTGTACTTTTTAATAATATTTAAAACTGGTCCTGAATATTTGATAAGGATATGACAGTCCTAACTTCTCTCATCAAACTCTATGGATAACTTATACTGATAAAATAAATCATGTTGCATAAAAGAAAAGCTGTCATTTCAAAAGTAATGGAGGCAGGGCCAAGGTACAATCAGACAATTTTAATTGTCTTCAACTATTATATATCTTCCTATATTTTAGGTCAGATAATTTGGCTCATAACATTCAAAACTGTATTAATTACGGGATTTTACAACAAGGTTATGTAGTGTATGTTTGCCAATTGGGAAAGAAAGATAATTATGCTTGAATGTAGGTCACATTTAAGAAACTCTCTTACGCCTATGGGAACCACATTTCCTTAAAAATCAAGAGTTAATGATATTATAGAGATTGGTGCCACCTCTTATCCCGTGACCCAGTTCTTTTGGTCAGAGATGGTTTTTACTTTTTTTGGTGGCTGTAGAAACTTGCATAATTTCTCCTAGGGCAGTTTGGATCAGTTGTGGTAGCTACTGAATTGGATCATGCTGGTTAGAAGAAACTGGTGGATGAAACATCACTAATGTGGATATTCACAGGTACATTTCTAGGGCTGATGTCATAAGCAGATAGTTCTCTTAACTGGCCCCAAATCTGGATACAAATATTGATTTTTATCTGAGAAGGTTTTAGTCTACTATGCAGTTGTTTTATTTTTTGTTCATGAAAAATTGTTGATATTTTAAAAGTGTCAGTGTTCTGTTTTGTTTTCCTGAGCTTTTTTTTTTTATTACCAAATGGCAAGTTTAAAGAATTTAGATTTAAAACAAAAGTGAACTAGGAGTTCATATAAGGATCTGATATAATATTGTAGCCTCTGAGATCTCTGTTGTAACTACTTAACCATTTAAATTGAGCTCTTAAAAAAATGCCCTTCTCACAAATTTCCCAATGTCTGTTCCACTCTGTTCAATTCCACTGATCACCGCCTGTAAAAAAAGATTGCAATAGAATAACAGACTGTTTAAAATTTATTGCATCATACAAAAAGAAACATAAGGTTTTCCAATGCTGTAGCTGGAATTGGGGATAATTTTATAAGATATGTAGCAAAAAAAAAAAAAATAAATAAATAAATAAAAAAGACCTAAAAAAAAAAAAGATATGTAGCAAAATAGATCTCAGCTCTCAATATTCAGAGCAAAGCTTTGATTTTGCCACTGCAATTTAAGTGGCTCGACTTGTGTTGGGGTTGAGGCAAATTGCTTTTCAAAAGACAGAGAGAGTGAGATATCAAAATTTTAATTTACGATTTTAATTGGGCTGGGATTTTTTGGTCTGAAATGTGTGTGTTTTCAGTTATTATTTTCATCTTTGCCTTATCTTATTACTAATGAAATATTATCATTAACTACTGAGCTGATGAAACATTCTGAAGATGAAACTGATAGCCTATATTTCTCTTTGCCTCTTTTCCAGCTTTAAAGAAATAAGATATTTGAATAAGCTGCTTTAAATGAACCAATACTATAAGACATACTGTACTTTAAGATGATTGGGCATTTTGCAGTGCAGACGCCAATCCTTGGAAGGACGTACAATACACTAAGGATATCTGGGGCCACGGAAAAATCTAGCTCCTGAAGTAACTGATTGGGTTCCCCTTTTCCCAGCAAATAATTGGCCTGCAGGACTAATGCTTAACTAGCCATGTAGTTTAATATGTATTTCCCTATCCTTGTTCTTCCCCCGACTTTTGTCAAACTAGCTTTCTCGGACTAGTTTGATTATAAGCCTCTTAAAGGGAAGGAAGCCTTGAATCTTTCTCTCCATTGGTATTGCCCTGAAATTCGCGTGCTGGTTAGTGAAGACATCAAAGGCTCACAGCAAGCTGTAGGTGGCCTGGATGAATCTCTTCGCTGGGTCTCACAAATTTAGACTAAAAAAAGAACCCTGGAATCTAGAACTAATTGCACACACACACACACACACAGGTCAATTTAGCTGTTAATTTCCACTTCAGAATTCTCTTGTGATGATGTCTGAGTGGTGTATGAGTTCCTCTGGGCTTTGAGGTTTCTATGAATGAGAACTCTAAGATCAGCATTTACTGACAGGTAAGCTGCGGGACAGTAATCCAGCTGCTGCTTGTCTTTTGGGTGTAGTACATTTAGCTAATCCTGTTGACTATAATTCTAACTGGGTGGCTCTTGCTGGAACTTTGGGGAAAAGATGTAATCTTCAGTGCAAGGGTGCATGGAGAAAGTACTCGAGCTATTCTTGAAACAACTCAGATCTCAAAGCAAGAAGTTGATTTATTTTTTAAAACGAAATTTATAAGTTTCCCAGACTGATCTCTATTATGGTTGGAACCCAACCAAGGTAGTAGAAACACTGCTTTCATCAAGCCAGACATTGCTCAAGTTTACAATGCAGGATAAAGAAGAAGCAATAAATGTCGTGTTTTAAAGACATGTCTAATTGCTAGGAGATCACTCAGGTAGCAACACAATAGATCTGCCCCAGTGGTCTAGGCAAAGGCATTCTCAAATGTTAGAGAAGAGTAATGCTTAGAACAGGGAAAGGATTGTATTTGACTCAGTCTCCTTTAAGTCTTTTTGAATCCCTAGATGACTGTCAGGCTGTGTACATGACAGGATAAATGCAAGTGCTTCTGAGACTTGAAGACTCTGTAAATAAGGGGTTTGGGGTAGATCTAAGAGAGTTTGAGGTAGCAAAAATGGTGAGAGTTGGATAAAGAATATCACAGAATGAAAGTCTAATTCTGGTGAAAGTAAGTTAAGAATCCTACCTTTTCCTGTTTGAATAACGTTCACTGGTTTTAAATGATAATTGTGGAACCTCTTAGAGAAAGATCTCAGACTCCTCAGCAAGGTGTCTGTTTTAATAACCAACATAGCAATTTATTTCTGAGAGGAGATGAGTAATTTTTGGATGTTTCTTAATTTTTAGAACACTGCATTTGGTAATCCTATTATAAAATTTTGGATATATATTGCACCCCATAAAATAGCTACAACAGTTTAGATTTTTTAAATGGCCACAGCCATGATGTGCTGCAGCACTTGGATTTGGTCCATAATGCTTTGCAATCCAACAGCAATCTCTAGAGCCCAGAGCCCTGGGACTGTTTCCAACAAAACAGTAGGTCAGCACTGAAAGAGAAAGAAGTGGTTACCTACATTGCCACAAATGGAAATGAAAAAAGAGACATGCTTATCAGGGTAAATAAATTCAGTCATATTACTAGAAAAGAGGTGGCAAGTGGGTGGAGGAAAAATAGGCACAGCAATGACATTTACTGAGCACCTACTCATTGTCTCACACATTATTAGATGCCTTAATTCACTACTTCATTTAGTCCTTACAAAATCCTAAAGGTTTTATTACTGTCAGTGTTATAGATAAGGAAACTGAGAGAGAATGTATTAGGCCATTCTTGCATTGCTATAAAGAAATATCTGAGACTGGGTAATTTATAAAGAAAAGAGGTTTAACTGGCTCATGGCTCTACAGACTTTATAGGAAGCATGGTGCTGGCACCTGCTTGGCTTCTGGGGAGGCCACAAGAAGCTTACAGTGATGGTGGAAGGCAAAGGGGAACAGGTAAGTCACATGGCCAGAGTAGGAGCAAGAGAGAGAGAGTAGGGGTGGGAGGCACCACACGCCTTTAAATGACCAGATCTTCTGTGAACTTACAGCGAGAGCTCACTTAACACCAAGGAGGTGGCCCAAGCCATTCATAGGGGACCAGCCCCCATGATCCAAACACCTCTCACCAGGCCCCACCTCCAGCACTGGGGATTACAATTCAACATGAGATTTGGGCAGGAACAAATATCCAAATTATACCAGAGAGGTTAAGGAAATTGACCAAGGTCACACAGCAAGTAGGTGGTGAGTATATTTTGTTAAGTCAGGTAACTGACTCTAGAATTTATGCTCTTTTTTGTCTGTCACAGTTGAGTTTTATTCTCATGACTTGTTATTAGTGACTACTGTAGATCTATAACTATTTAGGTCATCTCTACTGTACAATGGTCATGGGTGATTGAACTAATTAATCATGTGTCTTTGGGTTTATTCACTCATTAAACAATGACTTGATGAGGCCCAATTATGTGACAGCTACTGAGTTAGGTGATCGCACTGCAGCAGGGAATAAGAGAGATGCAATTCCTGTCTTTATGAGCTTATACTTACTACTTACATGGAAAGAGTAAGCAAGTAAAGAGGTGAACACATTGAAGTCTGTGAAGGGATTACTTCAGTGAGTGGAACCTTAATGCAATCCAGTACTCCAGATTGCTGTAGGAATGAGATGTACTGGCAAACTGAATAGTTTTGTAGACTTATATACACTTTGTCAAGAAGTGGATCTGGACTCACTTCATGGGAAATCTCCATGTGACAATGGCCATATTGTTTCACCTACAGACTAGTTCCCATAAAACAGTGCCCTTCATTCTTCTGTATATATGCCACTCAAACTGTTACTCCTTTAATTTTTTTCTGGTCTTTTCTTTTGGAAGACTTTGCTAGGTTTCATGGGTGCTAAAAGGTAAGTAGTAGATCACTCAATAGGGGTATGCCATCTCTATTTTGGAGTGAGGGTGCTTTTAAAAAATGGGCCTGGGTTTTTTTCTTTTAAAGGTCATGCAGTACTGATTTAGAATGCTCTCAAAGATGTATGTTGATAAAGCAAAAAAATAAAATTTGAATATGATTGCTATAATAACATTTATTTTAAAAAAATCTATCAAACTTGGGTAAAGAAAATGTGGTACTTATACACCAAGGAATACTACGCAGCCATAAAAATGAGATCATGTCCTTTTCAGGAACTTGGGTGGAGCTGGAGGCCATTATCCTTAGCAAAGTAACTCAGGGACAGAAAACCAAATGCCACATGCTCTCACTTATAAGTGGAAGCTAAATGATGAGAACACATGGACACATGGAGGGGAACAACACACACTGAGGCCTTTCAGAGAACAGAGGGTGGGAAGAGGGAGAGGGTCAGGAAAAATAACTAATTGGTACAAGGCTGAATACTTGGGTGATGAAATAATCCGTACGACAAACCTCCATGTCACAAGTTTACCTATATGATAAACTTGCCCATGTACCCCTGAACTTAAAATAAAAGTTAAAAAAACCATCAAACAATACTGCATATTTTTTAAAGTTCTATAGATACACAGAAAAAGGTCTAGGAGTAGGTATACCAGATCCTGGGGAGGAACCTGGAATTGCAGCTGGTGGCCAAATGGAATTTTATCTAATTTATACTATTAATGCATTTTACAGGGAGAATGTATTCATATATTATTTTTATAATAAAAAATAATGTGAGAAGTAGTAAGTTGACTGAGGACCAGCTAGGAGTCTGTTGTAGTATTCCAGAAGAAAGATGGTCCTGGCCTGAAATAAGAATGGAGGCAGGATAGCCTAGTGATTGGGAACAAAAGGCTCTGATTCCAGACTGCTTGGGCTTGAATTTCTGCCCTTACACTCACCATCTGTATGCCAATTGGAAGCATTACTTAACCTCTTTGTGTCATGGCCATTTCATCTGTAAATGGCTGTGAACAGAATATCACCTACCTAATAGGGTGGTTGTGATAATTAAATGATTTAGGACATGAGGAATGCTCAGAACAATGCTTGGTACATAATAAGGACTCTGTAAATATTAGCTACAATTACTTATTTTAGGAGGGATGAACAGCATTGGCTGGGGGGAAATGGGAAGAGTAATGAATAACTGAAGATGCTAGTACAGTAGACTCCAAATTGGTGCTGAATATCTTGTGGGGCCTTGCGAGTCATCATACTTTCGATCATCTCTATGCTCTGAGGTCATGGGGTATAGAACATTATGATGACTCTACTAATTCTATGGCAGATACTGGATGTTGCTTTTCTAGTTGTGAATTACAATCTGGAATGAGATGGTCACATCCCTTAGCTTTTCCGTATAGTTCTATAATGAGTAAGTTGGTAACCATGCCACTTATCTTTAGTACTTAGATTTCTTTTGCGATTAATAAGGTGACTGTACACATTTCAGCAGACATAAAATGCCTCCTGCCCTCTTTGCTCTCCTCAACTCTGTTGCATTGTCAGTCACTAAGTCTGCTTGTCTGAATAATGCTATGGAAAACAAGAGGAGTCAAAGGAAAAACTTATTACCTCTCGGAGTCTGTTTGTGTGAAAACACAAAGATAAATATCACTCTGGATGAGGTAGGGAAAGATCCTGGCACACTGCCTCCTTCTCTGAATTATTTTAAGGATCCAGTGAGGGAAAGCGTGCTTTGAGGAAATGTCCAGCACTGCATACATCAGTAGTCTACTGGCTTTCTTTCTATTTGTGCTTTTAAAAAATTCCATGTGAAAACACTGTAGAGAAAATTCTAGACGGTTGCTTCCTGAATAAACAGGCTTCACTGAGTTAGTATTTCTCTTAGTTTTGTCTACTTATCTTTGAATCTACTATTGAGTAATTGTTTAAACCTTGGCATTTTATTCATTTCAATTTTGAGATCACTGGTAGGACCATAGCTGAACCTTTGGAAAAAGGACAAATATTTTTAAAAAGGGCAAATATTTAATTTAGGTATTAGTCTCCCTTCTCGATCAATTGTCTCCCTATGCATTTTTTTCCCATTATGACCTTAAACGAAGTTTTTGTGACATTATCTGTTCAGGAAACTCTTTGGGCTCTCCTGGAGGCTTTAATTTGCCTTCTATTCACCTTAGTTTGGGTCCTAACCTAGCCCAATGTGGAGCCTCTTAGATAAATAGTCAGTAATCTACAAATGATAACCCCCAATCCATAATTCTGCCTTTTCTCTATGCTGGCCCATATTCCAGACGATCATGCCTTCCTGCTTTCTACCCAAGAAAAAGAGTCCTTTTGATACTATTCATACTCTTTTTATTTTTTATAAACCAGGAATATGATTTTACATATTTCTGTTTTTTTTAATCTGGATTTTTCTAATTCATATATCAGGTAATACCTTAATATGTTATGATACATTTGAAATGAAAAGTTACTGATATTTTGTGAAATTCTAAACCATGCTTTTCGGAAACACTTTGTTGAGATAGAATTGGCTCACAATAAAACACACGTATTTCAAGTGTACAATTTAAAATCTACTTTTGAGCACTAAACCCAATTTATTTTCTTCAGCATCTCTTGTTTAGGTACCAGTGTGGCTTTCTTCTTGTCTTCAAAGCTAAGCTTCTTAAGGGCATTGTCTTAACTTGCTTTGTTTAATTACTCACTTTCCAGTAAAGTATGTTCTTAATCCCTCTCAGCCAGGCTTCTGTTCTTGTTATTTAGCTGAAATTGCTGTGGCAAGGCCTCACCTGCCAAATCCTGTGGACATGTTTCTAGTCTTCCCTTACTTGGATTCTTTGTGACACTGGTCACCATTGGCCATTCTCTCTCACCTTGAAAATTTAAACTTCTTGGCATCCGCAGTGGCACACTCACCTGGTCCTCCTCCGAACACTCTCAAGGTTCCTCCCCTACCTGCTCCTTCCACCTGACCCTGATGTAACAGCTTTCCCATGGCCCTACCCTTCTTCGCTCATCTCCTCAAGCTTTCTTCCTACTTCTCCTGAGTGAGCACATGCTCTCAACTTGTTAGTCATACTGAGCATAAGTTGATGAGTTACAAATGAATGATTTCAGCTTAGACCTCTTTGCGAACATTCAGAAGTATGTACATGAACTGCTTACTGGACATTTCTATCTGCATATCCCATAGAGGTAAAATTCAGTATCTTAAATACTCACTTAGTTATCATCCCCTCAAAAACCTTCTCTTCCTTCTCTATTTCCTGACCTAAGACACACGCCTTCCCAGTGGGCAGCTTACAGTGTTGACTGGGGAAACAAAATACCAGTGCGTAAAATAATCACAAACAAGCTTGTGTTGTTTAGGTCTGTTTGGTATCATGAAGCAGCCAAGGGCTCAGCGGTACTGCACAAATGTCCAAGAACAGAACTTTAGAGAATGAAGTCTTGTGGTGGAGCAGAGCTGACAGGTGCAAAGCATGTTCAAAAAGGCAAGAACATCAATGTTAGAAAGGAGTTGTCAAAAAAACAAAACAAAACAAAAAAAAACAAACCTCTTCACAGAGCTGTTGCTGCTTCATTTCTTCACCTATTCAACTGACGCTTGTTGGGGTTTTCCACATGCCCGGAACTCTAGATTCTGGAGAACCATTAGTGGACAAGAGGCATGGCTCTTGCTCCCACAGAGCTTATATTCCACCAGGAAGAATCAGACGGAAAATATGGGAAACGTTTATGGAAATATACATTTAGATAGAGATAAATACTATGAAGAAAATAGTAGAATGTAACTAAAAGGGACAGGAGGCTGGAGAGACTCTTGTAGACATCATGGTGAGGAAAACCTCTCAGAAAAGTGACATTTGAACTGTGTGTTGAATAAATGAATGAATGTTCCTCTCTTCCACAGCCCTGGAGAGGAAAGGTTAAACAACCAAATCAAACCATTCAAAGGATTCCACAGAGCAGGTGGGACACTGAGTTTATTAGAGCCTCCACAATGCTTAAGAAGCAAATCTTTCTGTTTCACCTTCTTTCTTCAACATTGGAAATAAGATGCAGACTCAAAGAACTTTTCTTTCTGAGCTAAATACTGTGGGTGTGCTTGCAACATAGAGAAAATAAAAAATACTCTGAGTGAAGAGACCCTTCTCTGTAGTTTCTGAAGTCCAAAATCCTTAGCAATGAAAAATAATTAATGGTATCCTCAAATCCTGTGGCTTTTTCAACATATGAGGGAAAAATATAACAGAATTGTTTTGTGAGTGGCATCCTGAAAGTTTATTTAGGGAACTGAATTCAGGATGTTGGGAATGTAACCATAACTAAGACAAATTTGCATAAAGGTCTTATCTTCTAGTTGGAGAAAGTAGATAATAAATTAGTAAACAGGAAAATAGAAACACAGTCTGAGAGTGATAATTACTATTTATAAAATAAAGGAGGGAAGGGGATAGAAAATAGAGAAGGAGGAGCAATTTTAGAAAAAGAATTACCTCCTGGGAAGTGATTTTTTTTATTTTTTGAATTGGAGCCTTGCTCTGTCTGGAGTGCAGCGGCATAATCTCAGCTCACTGCAACCTCTGCCTCTTGGGTTCAAGTGATTCTCGTGCCTCAGCCTCTCGAGTAGCTGGGATTACAGGTGCGTGTCACCATGCCCAGCTAATTTTTGTATTTTTAGTAGAGTTGGGGTTTCACCATATTGGCCAGTCTGGTCTCAAACCCCTGACCTCAGGAGATCCACCAACTTTGGCTTCCCAGAGTGCTGGGATTACAGGCATGAGCCACCGTGCCAGGCCTGGGAGGTGATATTTGAGTGGAGACCTGAGAAGTGAGGAGATGCCAGCCCCATGAGGGAGGAGCCTCAGGGACAGTGCCCCTGCAATGGCTGCAGCATGTGGGAGAACACTGAATTAAAAATGAGCGTGGTGGGAAGGCCAGTGTGGCCAGGGTGGGGTATGGTGTGAAGGAGGTGAGTGATGAGGCCACCTGAGAAGAAGGCAGGACCTTATACATGACAGGAAGAAGTTGGAAGTTGTTCTAAGTGCAGAGGGAAACCAGTGAGAGGATTGGAGCAGGAGAGTGACATGATATAATGCGATTAACCTTTCAACAGAATCACTGACCCTGATGCAGAAGATGGAAGCCAGGGTATATTTGGATCCTGGAATGGTTCTTGACATAAATAAGGCATTAGAGAAATATTTCTGGAAAGAAGTCATCAACCAACAATCCATTAAAAACTAAGACAGTTCTGACCTTTAAAGAGGTTGTTTTCTTATCCCCAAGATCAGTGTTATCCAGCATTTTCAATGGATACAGCCTGTTTTTCACAAGATATAGGAACAAATGTTTCTTCACTTTGGAGAAGCAGGGAGTCAGTTGGCCTGGAGTGTGGTTTATTTGGCAGAGGCATAATTTCTCACTGCTATACTTTGCTATTTACAGTGCACCATTTTTATAAACAGAGCATGTAGGCCAGAAAAGGAAGTCCATTTGGCCTGTACAGCTCTTACATCAAGAGAAAAATTTCTCCCAAGTTTTCTCATCATTCTGAATGAACTAAGGTCCTCAAAAAGTGCACACTCAGTTCTCTTGTTGGAGACAAGATTTATAAACAGTTTATGCACCACATATTTAGTTTTGCTACAGTGGCAGCAGCAGGATAAATAAAATGAGGCCTTTTTGTTCAGTGATTTAAAATGTAAGAAAATGAACGTACACTTGCATTGTTACGGGGGAGGAAAGAGAACGTCATTCCTGAAGAGTGCTGAGCAAAGTTTCATTTCCTAAGCTCTTATCTCTTTGCTCCTCTTTTGGAAAGCCCGTAACTCCCCTTGGGAGATACAATTTTTCTCGAAGAGTAAGGAAAAAGAACTAAGACCCACTCTCATTAGAGAAGCTGGACGTCTTGGTTCCTGGTTTTCATTATTTTTCATTTCTGTTTGAAGATGTGTAATCTTGGAACACATTTAATGCTGACCGTGGGACTTTCTGCTCGAAGTTTTCAAATGATGGAGATGACCATGTGAGACAGAAATCCTCCATTTAAAGGGCATTTTAGGAAGACAATAGGACTTCACGTTAGAGCCTGGGTGTTGAGTCTTGTCACCATTATACTTATTGTTTGGGTTTTAGCAAGTCACAGAAGTCATTGTACAAGACAGTGAAGATCCAGTGAATCTGGTGTTTGGTGATTGCCAGGCACTTTGACAATAGTGATTGTTGGTCATTGTTCTGATTATCATTCTTTTCATTCTCTTGGTAGATTTATTCTTTGGGTGCTTGTTTTCCCCTACAGACTTACTTATTTGAGGTTTTTATACCATTCTCATTTTCCAGGAGTATGTTCTGGTTACTCAATTCAATATAACAAATATTTAAATTTTAAAATAAAATTACATATTAGAAAGAGTTAACAAGATAAGTTGTCATTAACTGAATCTGACATAAATTGAGGAAAGAAGCAGAAAGAGAATGCATACCACGAGTTAACAGAGAGTATGTAGCATGAATTCTGTCAGGGAGAGCCAGGGAAAAGACTCCGTGGGGAAGTGGTGGCAGAGAGAAGAGCTCTGTTACCTGCACAGGGGTGAGACAGGCTGGAAAGGCCCTGGCCCCCTGAGAAGGGGCAGGCACAGGACACATAGGGGTCAGGCAGGAAGTCCAGACCAGCACGTACAATGTGTATCTGCTAAGTGCGGCAGTGGCCAGCACGGGATTTTCCAGCATAGCTGTCAGCATCAGAGGACCGAGAGCAGAAGGAAGGGCAAGTTTCCACAGGCCCAGTGACGGGAGCAAAGGAGTGAGTGATAATAACAGCTCCTGGCAGCCAGGCAGTCGCTAATCAGGACCAGAAAATCTGGCATGAGCAGCAGGGTCTCAGAAAGCTCCCCCACCGCTACCTTCTGCCCCTACAAACACACACACACAGACATACATACACACGCACATACACCCACGTCTCCGCTCTCTCTTCTGTTATAACTACTTATTGAACAAAGGCTTTAAAATCAGAATGTTTGTTTGAGTCCTGGTTCCACCATGGAATGGCCAGATGTCCTTGGGAGAGTTCCTCAAACCCTCTGTAGGATGAGTCTGTTGACTATGTAGGGCTCTCCAGCATTGGGGTGCTGTGAGGGGGAGGGGAATCATGTGTAGGAGGTGTGTGCCAGAACCTGGCACATAATAAATGCTCAACAAATAGGATGAATAGGAATCAAACTAAGAGACCAGTCCTAGAGCCAAAACTGGGCTCACACATGAGAATCAAGATGGCTGCCACAACAGAGAGGTAACCTGGAGCAATGGTGAGCCTTGGCTAGTCATGGATCTCAGAGGGTGGAGCTGGTTACCTTGACATCTCTTCTCTCTGAATTGGGGTTCATTCTATAGATTGGCATAGGGTTGGGCTTCAGGTGAGGATCGGGGAGAGGGAAGCAGGGTCTAGAGGCCTGGCAGGTACACAGTCCCACAGGGAGAGGGGTGTGACAGAACAGCATTCTGGGATGGTGGCAGGGGCTGCAACAGGGACAAAAACACATAGGCAGGCCAGGAGGTCAGGTGAGGTGTAAGTGGGTCACTGGAGGGTAAAAGCAGCCATCCAGTCACCTCTAAGAAGTCCTGAGGCAAAATTCCAGAGAAAATTGGAGGTTGGCTGAAAAGATAAGCAGGATTGAGTGAGGACTCTAGGGAAGGGGGGAGACTTAAGTAGATTGTTTAGAAATAGATGGTAGTGAGGGAGAAACTAAATAAATAAGCAGAATTTATGGAAAAAGTTACAGAAGGGAAAGGAAGACAGGGATCGAGCGCTGGTGTGGAGTTATTTATGGAATGAAGGAATAATGATTCTTTGATCGGGTTGGTAGTTGATATTTGAGTGTAGACAGGTGAGGAAGGGTGCAGGAGGAAGGGAGCATTTCTCTCCAAAAAGGGAGGGTGAAGATGAAGAGAAATAAAGAGGCAGAAAAGGGAGAAATGAGGAAGGCTTTCTCTGATGGCATCATTCTGGAGGGGGCAGGGGAGGGGTGAGGTGGAGGCTTGAGGAAAAGGTGTCAGATAGTGACCATGGGGAATTTTTGAGGGAGCCAACTGGAGATGAATCATGCCATGGTTATGATTTCTGCATATTTGGAATGCACCTACTCCAGTCTCGGGCTCAAATGGAAACTGAAAGTCACCCAAACTAATGGCTTGACATAGCAAAACCAAGCTCATCCTCCCCCACTCCAGCTCAGACAAACCGCCTGCCCTGCTTTTCCCCACTTCCTGTGGTAAGCTGTCCCCTTAACACTCTTCTGTCGGTCTCACTCCCACCTCACTCTAAACAGGGCTCTCAGAGGTTGCCCAGGCAACCTGGAGGCCTGTGACCTTTTCTTAGTTGCTTTTCTGGCCATCTTTGGAGAATAAACAACAATGCTTTTCTTTTTGGAATGTTCTTCTTCCTTAGCCTCTCTCCCCACATTTTGTGTGACAGATTCCTCGTCATTTTGCAGGTCTCATTTTAAAAGGTACCAACTTGAGCTTTCACGGACCCTACCAGAAGGTTCATTCCTGTCCTATGTTCTTACAGCATTTACCTCCTCTACCCCTCTGTTATGTAAACAGGAAGAAATAGGCAATGGCTTTGTTCGTTTTCTGAGTCCCAGCTATCATGTAAGCTCCTTGAAGCCAAAACCTGCCCCAGAAGGTAGCACGTAGTAAGTGCTCCATATATATTTGTAGAATAAATGAATGGGCAAGTAAATGAGTTAATTACCATTCATTATCCTTATTCTTTCCCCATATCTCTTGTTGCTGTGTATCCTTCACTGGTGTCTCTTCTTCCTCCTATGGTGAAATGTGCTTCCTCATCCTTTTCCACACAGGAGCTATGGCCTCCATAGTCGACCTGGCTACCCAGACCTAGAAGATTGGGACCTTCTTCTCTCTCTCTGAGAAAGACAATCTAACACAGCTTCACATTAAACATCCAAGTACCACCTTCGTGCTGGTCAGTTCTGTTTCTTCATGGGCTGTCTCTCCTTCGGGCCCCTTTGGTGTCCTCGGTTGTCCTATGTAATCATGCCATCCAATTTAATTCTTCCTTTTTTGGGCTGACCCATTTTAAAAACCTTCCTTCACTGATGCATGCATTATCTCTTCATGAATGGTTATTCTAACAGACAAAAAAAAATTCTTATAATTTCAAATTACTTCCTAGAATAAACTCTCCAGTTTCCTGACAAACACAAATATGGGGCATACTGAAGGCTGAAAAAAATGACCTGATCCAGAGGCCAGCTCTGAACATTGCCATCATGAAACCCAAGGCAGGAAACTGTCTTAGTTGTATTTGTTAAAGTGATGAGCAGTAGGTATTAATGAAGTGGGTGGGGCATATCGCAGAGAATGATCACGGCTCCTGAGTTGGTTGGTTGTTTTTCAGAACATTTCCCCCAGCCTCTGAGAAAGCGGACAGAAAAGCTTCCTAGAGAAATATCTGCTTAACAGTGTGGACTCTGGAGCCAACTACGTGGATTCAAATCCCAACATTACCCCTTACTAGTCACTCAATTAAGGCATTTGATCTCTCCGTAGCTTAGTTTTCTTGTCTGTGAATTGGTGGTAATAATCATACTTAAATAATAGGGTGGTTGTGGCTATTAATGATTTAGGACATAAAGCATGTAGACATGTCCCTGGCAGATCGTAAGTGGTATCATAATTTATGTTAGTTATGGAGGCAGAGTCCAATCACAAAACAGAGGACTGGTGAAAGTGAAATTGGGTCCAAAGGCTCTGAGCTCCAGATAGTGTTGTATGCGGGGCAGGAGACTGGGGCTCTGTGAAGAGGAGTGTCTGAAATTGACACACCCAGAGCTAGTTGTGGAGTACAGGGTCAAGACCCTGAACATGTGTATATTCTTTGAACTAAGGTTCCCACTAATCTTTGCATGCATTCCCTAAGTGTATTGATGAGTTTCCACCAGTTTCTTTTCTTCTTTTTTTTTGAGACCAAGTCTCACTCTGTTGCCTAGGCTGAAGTGCAATGGTATGATCTTGGCTTTCTGTTCAAGCAATTCTCCTGCCTCAGCTTCCTGAGTAGCTGAGATTGTAGGTGCCTGCCACCACACCCAGTTAATTTTTTTTTTTTTTTTTTTTTTTTAGTAGAGATGGGGTTTCACCATGTTGGTCAGGCTGGTTTCAAATGCCTGACCTCAAGTGATCTGCCTGCCTTGTCCTCCCAAAGCGCTAGGATTACAGGTGGGAGCCACCACGCCCGGCCTCCACCTGGTTTCTGAAGTGTAATCTCTTTCATTCTCCCTCAGGGTTGGAGCCCTTCTTGGAGTCCTCATCCCATTGGCTGCCTATATCTTTTTGATCAAGATGTACACATAAGGATAATACATAAGCCTCCTGAGGGTTCTGACAGGGGAAAGAAGGAACTTGGGTTGGGACTGAAGTCTGAGCAATTCTATGGAGAAGAAGTTAAAGATTACATTTTTTTTTTTTTGCCATTTAAAATTTTCTCATGTCCTTTTGATGGCACACATTTGTGTAATTAGAAAATCAGAAATTACGGTTATTCTGGAACTCAGCCCACATCTACCCTTCTAGAATTTTTTTTCTCATGACCATTATACCAGTACCTTAAATGTGTCCAAAACTTGTCTATTTGCCATTCCCCAAGCATACTTAAGAAAACTGTGGCATGTTTCTCTCTTTTGGCCATAGCGAGACTTTAACTATCTCTGAAGCTTTCTTGTAGTAGGTTAGAAGGTCTCCGTGAACATGCCATTTTTGTTGTTGTTGTTTAGACCAGTGTTTTTCAAATGTGCACACAAATCACCTGTGAAATCATGGTCCAATGCACATTATGATTCTGGAGGTCCTGTGTAGTGCCCAACAATCTACATTTTGTATCACTCCCAGGTGATGTTGATGCTATGTGTCCTTGTGCCAGTTCCATGACTTACCTAAATTGGTCCTACATCACAGTTATCCCTATGCCATTTCTCCAATTATGTCTTGATCTCGTTGATTGTAGCATCAGTACATATATACATGTTTATATCCTCCCAAATGCCTGGCACATCTTCTCGCATATTGCTGGTGCCCAGTAAATATCTGAGGAATTTGCAACAAATGCTCAAACATTCTATTCCATATCAGAGGGCGCTTATAGACAGAACTTGTCTTCTCCCTTACCTCTCACCTCAACCCTGGACCCCATCTGCCGCTAGAAGGAATCTCCTTCATATTAAAATATTAATGATTTGAAGTGTTACCCCTATCAAGAATATTATAGAAAAAAAGATCGTGTGAGAGGTCAGTATTCACACATATGATACAGCACAGTCTTTGCAATGCTTCTCTTGTTCCGCTAGGTAATTAATTTCATAGCATCTTGCTGAGAGGCATAGCTCTCCTGGGTACAGCTGAGCCAAGGGAGATGTGCTTCTGCCACAGAGTGCTATTTAGAAGTCTCATAGACTAAAAATTCTTTACTATATGGATATCAGAATTATATGGAGATTTAGAATCCTTTAGCTGCCTTGGCTTCTGAGTAATCCCTCACCTCATCTGGTAACCTGGAGGTGGTATTACTTTGCGGTACAGGCTTCACAATTTCCTGCTTGTCCTGTAAATTCAGCGGGCATGCTGATTTTAATCATCTCTGTGTTGTACATAGCATCACATGATGTGTCCAGTCTTGGAAAAGGAAAAAAAAATTTTTCCTAATCCGTCTTGGTGGAATTGCCGTCTCTGTCCTCCTGTGCTGCCCATGAAGCTTATGCTGTGTTCTTCCGTCATTGCTGCTTTTGAGACCCTGTAGTCAGGGTCAGCTACAATGAGACCTTGTAGCCAGCTCTCTATCCATGGCTCTATGTCAGTTCATTCTGGTATTGCTGGGAAGAGAGGGATGAATCAATTCACTTTCCACAGAAAGTCACCGATTTTAATTTTCTTTCTTTGTTTATTACTATACTTCAAGTTCTGGGTACATGCACAGAACATGCAGGTTTGTTACATAGGTGTGCTATGGTGGTTTGCTGCATCCATCACCCTGTCATCTACATTAGGTATTTCTCCTAATGCTATCCCTCCCCTAGCCCCCCACACCCTGCTGTCCCTCCCCTAGCCCCCCACCCCGCAACAGACCCCAGTGTGTGATGTTCCCCTCCCTGTGTCCATGTGTTCTCATTGTTCAACACCCACTCATGAGTGAGAACATGCGGTGTTTGGTTTTCTGTTCTTGTGTTAGTTTGCTGAGAATTTAATTTTCTTTATCATCTGAACTATGGCTTGCTGGAGAGCTTTTTCTGGCACACTGGGGACCTCTTTCATCCAACTGTCTTTCTGACCACTCAGCTCTCCAGTCTGTGCTCCTCTCTGTGGTACATGGCTCTATTACAGTCTGAACATACAAAGGAACTGAACTCTCATGATGGGATTCTGGGACCTTTAATACTTAAGCAGTAAAGACATATTTGAACAGAGGAGTAAGCTCTTCAGCTTACTCCATGTAGCCAAGTGTTTACTACACCTGTGTCTAAGTTGCACCCCGACCAGATAAGGCCATCTGATAGAATAAATCATAACTTTGGGAGCCACTTTGTCAGAGTCACCTCATGTAGAAACAACATTTCCAAATATAGTTTTTTTCTCTAGCTACTTAGAGCTTCTCACCTGGAGCCACAGACATTTTAGAACTACATGTGATATAGCATGTAGGGCAGTTTGTAAATAGATTATTACAAAGTGAGACAGAGAGGCCTTTGGTGCACTCTTCTTTAGATTTCTTGCCCATCATCTTAATCCTCCTGTGTCAACCCTTAGTTTTTATTCTAGCTACTTTAGTAATTATTTGCCCTCATACAAAACACATGCATCTTTGCATTTGTGGATGAGTGGATCAATACTATACCTCATTCACTTTTGTGGGGTAGCATCACGCTGTCACTTGGAAGCATTTACAATGACCTATCTTTAAAGAGGATATGTTCAGGTTGTGGCCAAAGGCTCATCTCAAACCCTAGAAATTGTAGGTGGAGACTATTTCACAGGTTCTTTGAGAGAGGCCACCCTGGGGTAACTATTAAAAGTCTGGAGCAATAGCTATCATGTAGGCTGTTTCAGAAATTAACTTAATGTAAAAATAGAGGTCACCTGACTTGCCGAAGTGTAAGGACAGGTGGCATATGGGCCCAAATTTGCCTTCAATTTCCCTTCAAAATTAATGAGTGTGGCAGGTGCTTATCTAACCATGGCATTTGAACCAGTATGTTCTGCACATTCAGGGCTTTGTAATGAGATGCAATGTTTATTTTCTGTACTCTTCCCCACAGACTGCAAAAATACCCTTTGCTCAACCCTGTCTAATCATTGCAAGTGTCAACAGTCAAAGCTAATGACAGAAGGTAGGTTTATGGGGCAGTAACCCAGCCTACTTGGCATAAAAGCTCCCTTCCCAGAAAAACGGTTTAAGCAATCATGTGAACTTCAGTCTAACTAAAGGAGCTTCGGTGGCTTGGTGATTTTAAAATCATGATTCTCTGATCAGGTTGGTAGTTAATGTTTGAGTGTAGATAGGTTGGGGAAGGTTGCAGTTGTTGGCTATTTAATAAAATGTATAGAACATGAGGCTTAGCCTTTTCTCTTTCAAGATTAAGTGTCAACCTCCTGTGTGTGTCTCTCTCCCTACCAAAACAATCAATGGTCACTCCTTAAATTCAGCTTTATTTATTAAACATTTGTCAAATATCATCTAAGTTCCAGGTGTTGGGTTATGCCTTTGAGAGTGAAAGATAAAGAAATATGGAATGGATCTTAACACTTCTCTATCGGATTCTGAATTCTTGCATCACAGTTGGCCTTGAGCATGATTCACATACCTGGCTGCTCAATGCAGGCTATTGCAGAGCTAGCTGCGTAAGAATTATCTTGAGAACTTGTTAAATATAGAGGTTTGGGGGTCACAATCCCAGATATTCAGGTGTAACATACCTGGAAAGAAATATAGGCATCAGTACTTTTTTTAAAAAAAGGTTCAGTGGTACTTTTAAAAAATGTATTTATTTGTATGTTTGTTTCATCTCCTTGGTCAGCTTGAACTATTCAAGGTCATAAAAGTTGAACTAAATTACCCTTCTAATATTATAGTTTTGTTCAATTAATTTTTTAAATAGCTTTTGCTTCACATATATTTTTTATTTTTATTTTTTACAATTTTCAAGTGTATAGTATACTATTATTAAATATAGATACCATAACATGCAATAGATATCTTGAACTTACTCTTTCTGTCTAGATAAAAATTTATATCCTTTGACTAACATCTCCCCAACCCCATCCCCGCTTTCCTGAGCCTTTGGTAACCATCATTTTACTCTCTACTTCTGTGAGCTCAACTTTTTTAGATTCCACATATAAGCGAGAACATATGGTATTAGTCTTTCTGTGCCTAGCTTATTTAACTTAACATAATGTCCTTCAGGCTCATCCATATTGTTGTAAGTGACAGGATTTTCTTATTTAAAAAAGCTGAATAGTATTCCATTGTGCATTTTGATCACATTTCGTTATCCATTCATCTGCTGATGGATACTTGGGTTGATTCCATATCTTGGTATAATGTGTAAGCTTTTGTTAAATTAACCGTGAGTACAAGGTAGAATTCTTTGAGTGGATTTTTTGTTTGTTTGTTGTTGTTGTTGTTTTGAGACAAAGTCTCACTCTATCACCCAGGGTGGAGTACAGTGGCACGAATTTTGGCTCACTGCAACCTCCGCCTCCCAGGTTCAAGCAATTCTCCTGCCTCAGCCTACCGAGTAGCTGGAACTGCAGGCATGTGCCACCATGCCTGGCTAATTTTTTTTTTGAGATGGAGTCCTGTTCTGTTGCCCAGGCTGGAGTGCAATGGCACAATCTCGGCCCACTGGAATCTCTGCCTCCTGGGTTTAAATGATTCTCCTGCCTCAGCCTCCTGAGTAGCTGGGACTACAGGTGTCTGCCACCATGCCCAGCTAATTGTTTTGTATTTTTAATAGAGATGGGGTTTCACCATGTTGACCAGGCTGGTCTGGAACTCCTGGCCTCAATTGATCCACTTTCCTTGGCCTCCTAAAGTGCTGGGATTACAGGTGTTAGTGTTAGTCACCATGCCCAGCCTCTTTGGACAGCATTTAAAACAGCTGATACAAGATCTCCACTCCATAGCAATTAAATCAGAAACTCTAGACATTGGATCCTGGACATTGACATCAAAAATAAACATTCTCCAAAGCATGATGATGGGGTTTTCATGCTAATATGTGAAATGTGCCGCCCTCAAACCTTGTTACGACAAACAAAATTCTCCCCTATATGAGTCCAGTGTTGAGACTCCTTGGAGTAAATGTTTGCTGTTGATGAGGCAAAGCAAGGGAGATGCTGTCTTCTGGGACCCGGCGTGTGCTTTTTGACAATTTCTTCCATTTGTGTGGTTATTTCCAATTTTCAGATTCTTTTATGTGTCTACATAAAATCTTGCAAGCCCCTGGAAGAGACTTCAGAGACTGGCTACACCAGGAGTCAAGAACCATTTTCTGTAAAGGGCTGGATAGTAAATAGTTTAGACTTTGTAAATCATATGTCACAACTACCTGGCAGCCATAGTGTGAGAGCAGCCATAGGCAATATGTAAATGAATAGGCGTGGTGTGTTCCAGGAAACTTATTTACGAAACAGATTGTAAGCTGGACTTTTTACCCCTAGCTGTTGTTACTTGCTAACCCATGGTCTATACCAACACTCTGATCTCATCCATGAGGAAACTTCGGTCCAATGGGTGATGTGATTTGACTCAGATCTCATGGCTAGTAAAGGACTGACATGGGCCTGAAGTTCAGGTATTTTGACTTAAAACAAATAAACAACCTCTTCTCCCCTAAATCTACAATTGGTGAGTAGTGTTCTTAAAAATTAAAATATTAAAAAGAGGGTCTTCTCGCCCCTACCTTTTGTGTTTCCCTGGCTTTATGGTGCTATCATGGGCTGTGTACATGTGACCACTCTCCAGATTGTAAGCTCTTCCATAGCAGAGCCTGGGCTTTCTTCAGTGTCACGTTCCCACCAGTCTGGGGCAAAGCAGTGCCTGTACCTGTTAGTATGCTGAATATATTACAGCCTGAGCATGTGGAGCTCAGTTTTGTGTGTTTATTTCAAGACTGCAGGGCTGACTGGCTCATCGATTTCCAGAAGTATCTTTTGTTAATATCTAGCCTGCTTGCTTGTGTTCTTTATTACTTCAAATAATGTTTATATAATGACAGAGAAAGTCCGGGGGTTGTGGCAGTGGGGTAAAGCAAAGAGTGGATGTCTAATTACTTTCAAAAAGTTGACCTTCAAGTTTGGCCCCCAAAATCTGTAAGAAATCAAGTTTGAACAGGATTCTTTGCAATATTGTTTTCTTTTCACTTTTCTTCTGTGCAGGCTTGCAGGAAATTATATATGCAATATGTTACTCTTGTCTGTCACATACAGAAATCTACCTCCCCCACCCCCTCTTCTGTGCAATCTCTCCAGTTTGACCTTGAGAAGTACTGTTTACAGTTCAGTGAACCTGGGTCTCTCCCTTCTTGCTTCAAGCTCAGCAAATGGACAAGAAAAACCTGCAGAACCCGTTCAGCAATTTCAGACTATAAACAAGCAATCCAGAGGGAATAAGGGGTAGATATTACCTTATGACTGCAATTAAAAGTCTTCTCTCCCAAGGTTGTCAACACTCTAGGTTGAGCAGTGGCCTGAGAAAGTTGCTCATTTCCCAGGCAGGCTTGCTTAATGCAAGGTGCAATGGGCTATAATCTAATGTGCCTTGCTTTATCAGAACACACATTTCTCTCTCTCTCTCTCTCTCACACACACGCACACATACATGCATCTTCCATATTCACATATAAACACACACAGTTGCTATTGTCTCAGTATGGATATAGTGGAAGGTGTAATATTATTATCTTACAAGGGAAAAAAACTTTTAAAGGGCAATTCAGGCCAGGTGCATTGGCTCACTCCTGTAATCCCAGCACTTTGGGAGGCTGAGGTGGGCAGATCATGAGGTCAGGGGATCGAGACCATCTGGCTAATACAGTGAAACCCTGTCTCTACTAAAAATACAAAAAATTAGCCAGGTGTTGTGGCATGAGCCTGTAGTCCCAGCTACTCAGGAGGCTGAGGCAGGAGAATCGCTTGAACCTGGGAGGCAGAGGTTGCAGTGAGCCGAGATCATGCCACTGGACTCCAGCCTGGGTGACAGAGCAAGACTCTGTCTAAAACAAAACAAAACAAAACAAAAAAACTTAGGTCTTGAGGGATGGATTTGGATGGCAGGGTGAAAGGTGAAGACCATGCCAAGTTTCAAGTCTGAAGAACAGAAGCAGGGATGAAGTGTGCCATCTGGCTGGGGTAGTGCCTTTTCCTGGGGCATGGTAATGCCTTGGTTGCAGAGTAAGACGGAAGTGCTTGTGAGAAACTGAATTTTCTAACAGTAAATTTTGTAAGCTTCCATTCAAGATCTAGCTCTGCTATACTCTATCAGTAACGTGAGAAAAGTAGCTTAATTTCCCTGAAACTCTGGTTCCTCTTCTGTAAAATGGGGTAATAAAATTGTCCCTCTCATAGGTTATTTTAAAGATTAAACAAGATAATCCATGTTAATGTGCAATGCTTGGCACATAGTAAGCATTCAATAAGTAAGAAGTATTAAATTATGGTAGATTCTGAATGTCAAAGGAAATTATAATTTTCCCAATGCAGTAGCATACATCTTTTGTAAGTATTTGCATGTCACATAAAAATCTCTTCTCAGCCTACCACTTTTTTTCTTGCCCGTCCCTGGTTCAAGCAATGTTGTCCACATCCTGAAGAACTGCTTCATGAACCCACAGTAGGACACTCTGAGGCCTGGCTCACCAGACTACATAGTCTGAGTGAGCACTTGAAAGTTCTAATCTGAGTGATATGGATGACATGTTCTCTGTGCCGTGGAATATCTAGTTTCTCATCTATAACATAATCTTTGAAGCTAGTACAAGGAGAGAATCAATATCACCTGACCACCATCATTTACCCCTTGAAAGGCATAAAATTCTGAGTAAGAATACCACATATTTTGCTGTGTATTTTAATGCATGCATGCTAAACCTCTACTAAAAATTTTTAAATGAAAAGAGCAATAAATTAGAATAGAAGCATTCAAAGGAACCCAGAAGATGTTCCCTTAAAGAAAGGATTTAAAACCTCAGGCATGGTGGCTTATGCCTTTGGGATCCCAGCACTTTGGGAGGCCAAGGTGGGCAGATCACGAAGTCAGGAGATCGAGGTCATCCTGGCCAACATGGTGAAAACCCGTCACTACTAAAAATACAAAAATTAGCTGGGCTTGGTGGCATGTGTCTGTAATCCCAGCTACTTGGGAGGTTGAGGCAGGAGAATCACTTGAACTAGGGAGTTGGAGGTTGCAGTGAGCCGAGATTATGACACTGCGCTCCAGCCTAGTAACAGAGCAAGACTCCATCTCAAACAAAAAAAAAAAAAAAAAGAAAAAGAAAGGATTTATAGATGAAGAAACAAAAGCTCAGGTGGCTGACATGATATACTCGTGGTCACACAGGGAAGGAAGTCTCCTGATGCAAACTCAGGAGACTTATACATCATGCTAATTATACATCATACTAATTTTACTTGTTGATTTGTAGAAGTATTAGCTACTTTCTCCTTAATTAGGACAGAGAGTAATTATCATTACTGGGTCCGGAAAGAACTCTGCCAATGTTCCAAGATTATGCATGGAACAGTTGTTATGCAAAATGCTGCCCTTCATACATGGAGAGGCCCCATAGGCTACGTCCTCCTCCCTGGGACTGCCAATGTGTCTAAATTGCTGGGAGCATCTCCCCTCGGCCTGTGAACATGAGCTGACATGAGCTACTCCTTTGATGGGACTTTGATGGCCATTTGATGGCCATGAAATATCATTTAGGAGAGGGGTTAATGCCTTTTTTGTTGTTGATCTTTCACCTTCAGGGAACATGAGCCTCTGAGAGGTCCGCTTTCATGCCATGTTCACAGAAAGGTTTTGCTCAGCCTGAGCCAGCCAGTTGCTGACTGCCAGGGCCAGCGTGTGCCGACTGCCGCTGTGTTTCCCAGCACTGCCAGCAGGATCTTATTCTTCATATCTGCACCTCCCAAGCAATTCTTCCGGGACAGCTTTGTCTATGCTACTCTGCTGGGCTGAAGGGCTGGTGCTTAGGGATGCATGCCTCTCGCCCTTTGCCCTCGTGTCTGAGCTGTTCAAATCTGATTTCCAGGGCAGTTGCAGTTTGGCGGCTCCCCAGGGCATCCTCTTTAGACTCCCTTGGGAAGTTTGTCAGATGGTCTGATGAGAATAGCAGGAGCCTGTTTTCCATAGTCAAATTGTCATTTTCATCATCATTTTTGTTGTTGAGTTTCCCTTTTTAAAAAACAAAATCATAAAACAGACATAACTGTTTTCCGAACAAGTGTAGACTTTTACCATGAGAACTGGAAGGTGCCTCATTAAGTAAATACCTCTTCTCCCCTCCTCATGTGATGGCCTCTTTGTTTGTCTTGAACCTGGGTGTGCCCAAGTGGTTTTACAACCTCTCCTGGGTATCAACAGTCTTTATCCTCTCACCATCTGATCTCCCTTCCTGCTTCTGATCCTCAGAGGGTGTCCAGACAGTGCTCCTAAGAGCAGGTTGAGGTTCTGAAGGTATGTGGGCACTTACAGATCCTAAGCTGTCAAAATGACTGCTGTCCAGGAGAAACTGACCAGGCCCTAAGGTTCAGTCTGGGGAAACTTGACACAATATTAACTATTAGCAAATACTAGGCATTTTTCTGTGTATCAGGCCTGGAGATCCGCAGTTTACATGAGTGATTTTCACACATTCCAAGAAATAGTTTCTTCCATTATTTCCATTTTACATATAAGAATATTGAGGCTCTGAAAGGCTAAATGACTTGGCTGAAGCCGCATACTTAGTGGTAGAGTCAGAATTCAATCTCTAAGGCTTTTGAATTCCAGAGTCCATACTTTCAGCCATGATGTTCTACAGATTTAGTTCTGGGGTATGGAGACCATTGACAGTCTTCGGAATAAACTGTCTCTATATAAATAAAGCACAGATATGGGTGTGTTCAGTTCTTGGACACATTCCTTTTGAACTCCAAAGGACAAGGGGTTAACCTCATGACTTTGATAGGAAACAGAAGACAGGTTGTGAGATTTCTTGGGTAATTCTGGGTATTTGGACACCTGTTCAGTTATTCTGGGATTCTGTGGTGGGGGTAGGGGAAACATGGGGAGGCTGAGGTCATTATAGCAAAAACCATTTCCTGAGCGCTTGACTGCAGGAAATGCTGTAGCATTAAAAATACCCATTGTATGGGAGTGAAAGAAGCATGACTCACAGCAATTGTGTCCATAGGTCACAAAGGATTTGGGGAACACAGGGGATATTCATACAAGGTTGTGTCTGTGGGTGGTTCATTACGAAACTTTTTGTAGGTTGAGAAGCATGGTCGTATTTCAAAAGGAGTGACATTTAAGATTCCCCATGGAAGCTCTGAGACTTGGCTCGTCATTTATGCATTGATTAACAAATGTCAATTGTCCACCTACTAAGTGCAGGGCCTTGTACTGGGTGCTTTGGGATTTTACAAGAGGAATAAAGCGAGGTTCTTGCCCTTTAGAGCAGTGTTTATGAACTGGTGGCAGTGAAACAGGCTGCTTTTTAAATTTCCCTTTTTTTCCCCTTTGAAACTTTGACAAAAGGAAGACTCTCCCTTAAAGAAAGACATTTTGTTTTATTTTCCAGGACAAATAATATCCAAAAATCAGGTCTGGTAACTCCCAGGCCTTGTGCCTAGGAAAATATGATTATTAGGAAAAAAGATTCAGGGGTGTGGCCTGGCTTAGGTACCTTTTGTTCACTGTACAATGAGACAGGTTAGAAAGAATAGGACTTTTTTTTTCTTTTTTTTTGAGATTGTGTCTCGATCTGTTTCCCAGGCTGGATTGCAGTGGCATTATCTCGTCTCACTGCAACCTCTGCCTCCTGGGTTCAAGCAGTTCGCTGCCACAGCCTCCCGTGTAGCTGGGATTTCAGGTGCCTGCCACCACACTCGGCTCATTTTTGTATTTTTAGTAGAGACAGAGTTTCACCATCTTGGCCAGGCTGGTCTTGAACTCCTGACCTTGTGATCCACACGCCTCAGCCTCCCAAAGTGCTGGGGTTACAGGCTTGAGCCACTGCGCCTGGTCGGGAATTGTTAATTAAATACTCATGGTCTTTTAAATTTGGCCAGGGACTTTTTTTGGCTTTGTTTAATATTTTGTATACAACTTAATGCATACTAAACAGTACACTAGAATGCCTGTACATTATAAAGCACAATAATATAATGATCACCTGTGAAGCCACCACCCAACCTAAGTACTATAATAGTATCAATGACTGGAAGAGATCCAAGATGGCCGATTAACAACAGCTCAGGATTGTAGCTCCCAGTGAAAGCACAGAGAGCGAGTGGACGTCGCAATTTCAGATGAATTTCTGTGGCCCACAAACTGGGAGATTCCCGGCGGAGGAGCCACACGTGTCACCAGCGCAACTCTTTTGGCCGGCACAGCTGTTTTGCCGGCGCCCCAGCACGGCGCAGCGCTTCTCAGTGCAGAGTATACGCGGCTGGGTGCCCTTTGAGTCACGCGTGGCTAGTCCCATCCCCACAAGAACAGCAATTGGAAGCGCTGAGGACTGAGAGTTTCACAGTAAGCACAGCTGAACCTGGGAAGGCCAAGCTCTGTGGGAAAGGGGCATCCGCCAAAGGAAAACTAAGAAACAGAAAAAACTTCATCACCAACAAGCC